>PISX010005176.1:0-111024 GCA_004024625.1 Mellivora capensis | reverse complement strand
GAAGAAAAAGAAATAGAAAAAGAATAAAAGAGGAAGGGGAAGAATAGAAAACCAGTTATAAATTGGTAGACCTAAATCTAATCTTACCAATAATAGTATTAATCATTAATGGACAAAGGTAAATATGAAGCAGAGGTTGTTAGAATGGATTGAAAAACAAGACCCAATTACATGTTGTTTATAAAAGATATATTTAAAAGAGACACAGCTAAGGAGAAATAAAATGGACCCAAAGAAATGTGCCACGCAGACAGTAAGAGTAAGAAGACTGAAGTGGATTTATTAATATCTGATAAAATAGATTTCAACACCAGAAAGTATTTGCAGACATGTCATAGTAACAAAAGAGTAACCAGGAGGCCATAACAATCATAAATCACAAATAAATTGTAAAACAATCATAAGTATGTACCGATTAACAGAGCTTGAAAATATATGAAACAACACTGGACAGAATTAAAAGGATAAATAAAAAAATTCCACAATCATAGTGGGGACATCAACACCTCTCTCAGCAATAGATGAAACAACTAGATTAGAAAGTCAACAAAAACACAAATTTGGACAATATTATGAACAACTTCAACATAAAGAACACTGTTTCTAACAATTGCACATATACACTCTTTTCAAGTGGATGTAGTACATTCACCAGCATAGCCCACAAATGTATTACTTATCTATTTCTGCAAGACTATGATTATCATAAAATTAGCTTAAAAGAACAAACACTTATTATCTCAGTTTCTGCGGGTCAGAATCCTTGCATGGTTTAGCTTTGTTGTCTGCTTCTGGGTCTCATTATGTGAGAATGAAGAATACTTCGACTGCAGTCGGAGTATTGGCTAGGGATATGGCCTCATCTGAGTCTTCTTTGGGGAAGAATCCACTTTCAAACCCATGTGGGTTATTGATAGCATTCAGATCCTTCCAGCTGCCAGACTGAGAGCTTCATTTTTGCTGGCTGTCACTCAGAGGCCACCCTAAGTTGCTTACTGTATGACCTTCATATGGCAGCTTCCAAGCTAACAACTTGCTTTTTCAAAGCTAGCAAAGGAGGGCATCTCAAAGCATAGATGGGTTACAGTCTTACATAATATAATCACATACATTTTTGTCACTTTTGCCATAATGTATTGGTTAGAATACATAGGTCTTTCCCACATTTAAGAGGATAACTCAAAGGGCATGAACATTAGGAGGTGGGGATAATAGGAGCTGCCCTAGAGTCTGTCAGCCATAATATCGGGCCATAAAACAATAAATCAAAAAACTGCAAAATTCACATTATTTTCAAGTGCATATGGTACATTTACCAATATACACCATTTTAGAATAAGTCTCAGGAATCTTGAAAACATTGAAAGTATATAGAGGATGTTCTCTGATAACAGTGGAATTAAATTATAAATAAATAATATTATGATATTTAGAAACCCCCCAAATATTTGGAAGTAAAACAGTAGTCTTCTAAATAATTTATGGGTCAAAGAAAAAAACCGCAAGAGAAATTAGGAAACATTTTGAACAGAATGAAAATACAGCAATATCAAAATTTTGGGGATGCAGCTAGGGTAATATTTAGAGGAAAATATATAGTTTTAAAGTGCCTAACTTAGAAAAGGAGCAAAATCTAATGAATGATTTGAGTTCTGATCTTAAGAAATTAGAGAAAGAGCATATTAAGTCCAAAGTAAGTAGAAGGAAGAAAATAATAAAGGTAATGACAGAAATTAGTGAAGTAGAAAGTGCATAATTATAGAAAATAATCACTGCAGTCAAAAGCTTTTTTTTTGAAGGGGTCAATAAAAATTTTAAACTTCTAGCTAGACTGATCAAGAACAAAAAGAGAGAAGGCACAAATTACCATAATAGGAATGAAAGCAGAGGCATTGCTGTAGATCCTGTGGAACAGAAAAAACAAAAAGGGAACGCTTTGCACAACCTCATACCTATAAGGAATTGTACACAACTTAGATGAAGTAGACAAAATCCTTGAAAAAGAGAAATTACCAAAATTAATCACAGAAGAAATAGAAAGTTTGAATAGCACTGTATTGAACAATATATAACAATATATGACAAGGTGGGCATTTTTCTAGGAATGTAAGGTTTATGCAACATTTTAAAAAAGAATCTATCAGGGTAGGATATAGTGGAAGTGCCTTCTCTTCAAGCCTCTTTGGTCTCAGCGACAGAAACAAGATGACAAAGGGAATGTCATCATTTAGAAAGCATCACAGTAAGATGTTCTTGATATGCCGCCGCTGGAGCTCTAAGGCCTACTACCTTCAAAGTCAACCTGTGGCAAATGTGTCTATCCTGTCAAGCAGAAGAGAAAGTATAACTAGCCAAGGCTAAGAGATGAAATACTACTGGGACCAGTTGAATGAGGCCCCCCAAAATTGTATACCACAGACAGATTCCATGAAGAACAACAAGTAATCTCTGCTGGAGCCTCCAGTTATCCTAAGGATTTCAACAGTTAGTCACACAATAATAAATGTTCTGTTTAAAAAAAAAAAAATCTAACAGGGGCACCTAGGTGACTTATTTGGTTAAGTATCTGCCTTTAGCTCAGGTCATGATCTCAGGGTCCTGGGATCGAGCCCCACATTGGGCTCCTTGCTCAGTCGGGAGCCTGTTTCTTCCTCTCCCTTCACCCCCACCTGCACTCATGCCCTCTCTTTCAAATAAATAAATAAAATCTATCGATGTAATTCATCGTGTTAATACAGTACAGAAAAAAAACCACAGTATTACTTCAATAGATACAGAAAGTACATTTGACAAAATCCAACACCTGTTCATGTTAAAAAAAAAAATCTCAGCAAGCTAAGAGTAAAATGTAAGATTGATTTAACATCCAAAGAGTAATCAAGTTCATCATATTAATAGAATAGCAGCTCATCATATTAGTAGAATAAATGAAAAAATCATGATCATTTCAGTGAAAGCAAAAAAAACCATCTGACAAAATTCAGCACACATTTATGATAGAAACTCCTAACAGACTAGGGACAGATGGGAATGTTCTAAACCTGATTAAGGTTATTGTGAAAAAAACAATAGCTCACTTCATTCTCAGTGGTGGAGTCTGAATGCTTTCTACTTAAATTCAGGAATAATACAAGGTTTTGTGCTCTTACAGTCAATTCAACAATGTATTGGATGTCCTAGCTGTATAATGTGGCAAAGGAGAAGAAATTAAAGTAATTCAGACTGAAAAGAAAGAAAACTGTCTTAATTTGCAGACAACATGATCAAGTACATGGAAAGCCCTAAAGAGTCTACAAAAAATCTGCTAGACCTAATAAGGTATAAGGCCACAGGATACAAACTCAATGTACCAAAATTGATTATACTTTTATATACTATCAATGAACAATTGGAAAATAATTTTTTGAAAATATCCATTTACAATAGCATAAAAACAAAACTCGGTGGGACACCTGGGTGGCTCAGTTGGTTAAGGATCCATCTCTTGATCTCAGCTCAGGTCTTAATCTCAGGGTTGTGAGTTCAAGCCCCATGTTGGACTCCACACTGGGCATGGAGTCTACTAAAAACAACAACAACAACAACAAAAACCCTAGAAATATATTTAACAAAAGATTTGCATGAAAACTACAAAACATTGCTGAGGGAAATCAAAGATTTAAATCAATGAATAAATATGCTTATGTTCATGAATCAGAAAATTCACTTTTCTTAGAGTCTTATCCTTCTTCAAATTGATTAGATTTGGCACAATCCCAGTCAAAATCCCAGCATGTGTTTTTGGAGAAATTGATAAACTGATTCCATTTTTATGGTGAGTCAAAGGGCATGGAATAAACCAAAGCAGTTTCATAAAAGAAGAACAAATTGAAGTTATGCTACTAAAACAGAGTGGCATTGGCATAAGAATAGATATATTGTTCAGTGGATTAGAAGGAAAGAGTATAGAAACACATACACAAACGCACACACACAGACATATACATGGCTGGTTGTTTTTCACCAAAATGTGTTAAGGTAATTCAAGAGAAGGATAGCCATCGATATTGGAACAACAGATTGTCTGTTTGGAACAAAATTAATCTCGTTCCTTATCACACATCATATAGAAAATTAATAAGAGCTAAAATTATACAACTTCTACAGGGACACATAGGAGAAAAATCTGTGCTCTACTGGGTTACACAAAGATTTCTTGAGTGGGACTTAAAAAATATGAACCATAAAGGAAGAAAAATGTTGAAATGGACTTCATCAGGATTAAAAACTTTTATTTGCAAGACACAGGTAATAATAATAAAAGGCAAGCCACAGACTGGGAGAAAATATTTTCAAAACATATATTTGATAGAAGCCTTTAATTCACGATATGTAAAGACCTCTTACAACTCAAAATAATGTATAAAATAGCTAATTAAAAAATGGGCAAAACCCTTCTCAGACCTTTTAGTTATGAGTCAGAACAATAAGAAGTTGTTCTTAAAGTTTTTTAAAACCATAGATGAAATTGTAAAGGGAAAACTTTGAGAGAACAAAAAGCCAATGGCAGTACTTTAGGGAATTTCAGTATTTAACTGGTAGATTGCTGGAGAGGAGCCTAACAGACAGACTGAGAGGGAACAGTTAGAATAGTATGAGGACAACCAGAAAGGGGGTGTGTCATGAAAGCAAATGAATTCGTTTCAAAGAGGAAATAATCAGTAGTATCAAATATAGAGAGGACCAACAAAATAAGTGTCTGGAAGGTGTTGATTGCTTTAGCAAATTGGTGCCTTTTAGAGAGCAGTTTCAGAGGAATGGGTAGGAAGGAAAGAGATAGAAACCAAATTCTAGGACTTTCAAGAGCAGAGGGAGTGGAGGGAATGAAGAAAGGGAGTGGCTGGCTGTGTGGCTGAGAACATGGCCTCTGGAGCCAGGTGCTAGAGTGTCAGTTCTCGTCCTTGCACTTACGCTTTATGATCTGCAATAAGTTGGCTGACCTATCTCTCTGTACGAAAATAAAGACAATAAGCATACCTACCTCATAAGTAGTTATAAGGATTCCAAGAGTTAATATATATAAACTGTTTATAAAAGTGCCTGGCACAGAGTAATTACTGTGTAAGTATTAGTCATTATTGTTATTAATATTATTGCAGATTATTTTCCTGGGAAGTTTGAGATTGGAAGAAAGACAGTCTAGCTCACTCTGCTGGAGGAAGGAGAGGGAGTTAAGGAGGGGGAGGAGTTTAAAAATGTGTTTTTATGATTAGAAAAACCTAGGTCAAAAGAAATCTGACAGTATAAAAGGAAGAAGTGAAAACAGATGATGGAAGATTTCAGAGCAGGTGGGAGGAACATGCACAAAGAGGAACTGGCCTCAACCAGGGAGCACAATGCCTGAGTCAGTGAGGTTAGGGATAAGGATGTGTTACGATAAATACCAGCATGTTGAAAGTCGTCTGATGGCTTTGATGTCTGTCAAGTAAAGTAAGAGGTAAGGTTGTATGAGGAAATGGGAGGAGAAGTTGGTGGAGGAGAATCATGAGTATTTTGGATCCTCAGAGGAATTGGAGAAATTTGACCATGGACAAGGAAAGTATCTACAGTCTTTTGCTTTGCAAACTTAAATATCAGAAGATTTTTCTTTTCCATGTCTCTTTGTAGAAGGGGTTACATTATTTTCAACTGAAAACACTTTGTCTTATTTTGTGAAGAAAAAAAAAAGAAAGAAAAAAAAGAAAAAGTTTACATCCATGAGGTAACTTGGAACAACCTGAGGTCTTGCAGAGCTAATCTTGAGAATCATTAAATTGAGCATCTTAACTCAAAAGAAGAAAGAATGTAATAAAAATGGAACAAATTTTTAAAAATCTAAAAAGTTTGGAAATCATTAAATTAGATTAAAAGGTTTTCTTTCCAATTCTTTGTCTTTTTCACTAACATGGTACTTTAGCTTTTTAACAAGATGCAGAAATTACTATAATTATTTACTCCTGCTTAAAGAACCCTTCTGTTTAAGCATAGGAAATAATTATAGAAATTGCTAACAAGGAAAAATCTGTGATTTTTATAGTTTGAGCCATCTGAGTTTGGGAATAAGCAACAATTATTATTATTTTTTTATTTTAACAGTGATCCTTATGTGAGAGTGACGTTATATGATCCAATGAATGGAGTTTTTACAAGCGTGCAAACAAAAACCATTAAAAAGGTTAGACTTCGCAGTATTCAAAAAATTTTTAAATTTTTTATTTTTATATGACAAAATATAAAAAAATTAGTTATACTATGTTTATTGTCTTTTAGACTTTGAATCCAAAATGGAATGAAGAAATATTATTCAGAGTAAGTATGTATTTAATTTCAGTAAAACAGAAAAAAAATTTCTCAGTAGGTTAGAATGATGAGTTACCATTTATAACATTCTAAAATGTATCTTATTAGAATTTTTCTAGATTTATAAACATTTAAAAAGAGTTAAATCTAGGTATCCCCTTGATGTCATAGTCCTGGAATCACTTATCTTAAAAAACAATGTATATAAGGTAACAAAGAGGTAAAAGACAATTTTAAACCTGGAATTATCTTATTCTACTTTAATTCTGATTTAGAGATTATATGGTAGTCTTATTCCAATTTAGCAGATTTCGATGTTTTCTCCTAAAGATCATGCAGTTTTGTGACTCCTCGGTCATTTATTAAATAGGCTGATCTGAACGAGAGATGAGGAATAGATGCATTTCTTCTTATACACACTTCATTCGCATTCCTGCCTCCCCCCTCAGCCCTTCCTCCCTGTAGCATAAGAGCAAACTCCAAATCAGCAGTTACTTCGGACTCCTCAGGAGGGCCCTCAGGTTGACAGTGCCTCCTTGTACCTGTTGGTCAGAGTCCTTGCTGATGCCGGAATCAGCACCCTCCCGGCAGCGATAGGGAGGCAACCAGTCATCTCCCCTTCTCTGCTGGATCATTCCCATTTGTACATTCTGTCCTTTACATGTCCTGCCTTGACCTCACAGTCCTCTTTAGCTTTGACTTACTTCTCTGCTCACCCGAATAATCCGTGTTCTTGAAAGACTGGCCTGCCCCCATCATGTCTGCTTCTCTGATGCATTCCTTAACCCACTCTAGTCTAACCCACACCCGCATCGTTGCAGTAAAACTGCCCTTACTGAGGTCGCCGCTGACCTCTGCGTTGCCACATTGCTCTCATCTCATCCTAGTTGCATGCTCAGCAGTGGTTGACGCGGCTGACCATGCCTGAGACACCAGCCTCTCTCGAGGCTCGTATGGTGCCACACCGGACTTCAGTCAGGAAAATAGAAGCCTCTCTTCTGTATTCCACTCGTGGAGATTTTTTAAATTCGTTTTGTTTCGTTTTAATAAAATGAATTGGAAGGGAAGAAATTGTTGAAGCAAATCCGAGAAGCTGTTACTGAAGATCCAGCCAATAGCACCGACTAGAGTGCTTCTGGTTTTTCTTATGTAGAGAAGGAGATCTCCCTTACCCTATTTAGTATGGCATGAAAGCAGCATTTTAAATCAGTTTGGAAATTTGGGGTTCTTGAGGAAATGGTATTGAGTTAACTGGATTGTCATATGGGGGAAAATGAAGCAAAATTTCTGGCTTATTGTCACCAGAATAAATTCCAGATTTGGTAACCTCTGGTTTTGATTGCTTCTTTGGCACAAGTATTACTTAGGAGAGAATTTTAAAATTCCCAAGTGATTCAGTGTTTTATTTATTTACACTTTTATTTTTATTTCACTTACTTTGTTATGTTTTTCTTAGAAATATATCTGCTTTCGATGTATTGAAGTTTTTTTGTACCTCTTACTCTTTTTTCTTTCTAGTATTATCGGCTTTTACATGTCAAATAATGTTTAGCTATAATAGGGATGGATGTTTATTTGTCTTGCTTCCAATTTTAATGGGAATTAATCTAGCTTTTCTCCATTAAACATAGCTTTTTATTTTTTTATCATATTGAGGTATTCAGCTATTGCTATTTTTTTCAAGACTCAAAAAAAAAAATCGACACTTCTAGTTTTAGCCATGATGTAGTAATAGGGCACTGAACTTAACCTGATTCTATAAACAACTGTAAAGGTATGAAGGATGTTAGCAGGATCCAGAGTCTCACAACATAATATTCAAAGTGAGTCTAAAATTATCTTACCTACAACAAATCGCAAAAATATGACCAATTCTCCAAAGAAGACAATCAATAAATGTCAATAGCAAGATGAAGCAGACATTGGAATTTAGTAGTAGAACAGCTACCAAATTAAAACAGCTATTATGACCATTACAATTACGCTCCATGATGTAAACACTCTTGAAATGAATGGGAAGATAGATATTCTCAGTAGAGGACAAAAACTGTAAAAAGAGAATGAAATAGAAATATTAGATTTTAAGAATATAATATCTGAAATTTTAAAAATCACTGAATGAGCTCAATAGCAAAGTGAAGATAACAGTGAAAAGCATTAGTGAAACTGAAGATAAGAAATAGAAATGATCTAATCTGAAGAACAGAAAATAAAGATCGGGAAAAAAAATTTAGTAGAGCCT
This sequence comes from Mellivora capensis, assembly GCA_004024625.1. Taxonomy (NCBI): domain Eukaryota; kingdom Metazoa; phylum Chordata; class Mammalia; order Carnivora; family Mustelidae; genus Mellivora; species Mellivora capensis. Next base: position 102,464 of record PISX010005176.1, on the reverse strand, counting down.
GAGGGATGTGTGGACAATATTAAAAGAGCTTACTATTTGGGTCACTGAAGTCTCAGAAGGAGAAAAAGGTATTGGTGGAAAAAAAATACTTGAAGTGATAATGGCCCCAAATCTCCAAATTTGGTAAAAAAATGTTTTTACAGAGTAAAGAAATTCAGCAAAACAGAGTATAGACAAAGAGAACCATGCTCAGACACATCATAGTCAACCTGCTGGAACCAAAGATAATGAAGAAATTTTGAAGGCAGCCTGGAAAAATGGTAGAGGGGTAGTGGTTTAAGTAGCTGAAGGCTTCTCTTCAGACACCATGATGAAACAACGTAATGAAGGTAGCAAAGGAGGAAAGAACAATCAAATCAGAATTCTATAGTTAACAAAAGTATCCTTCAGGAATGATAATGTAATAAAGGAATTCAAAGCTGAGGAAAAATAAGAGAATTTATTGCCAGTAGACATACTTTAAAGAAAATGCTAAGGGAAATTATTTAGGACGAAGGTAAATGGTATCAGAGGTAGATTTAACTTCAGAAATAAAGAAAAGGCAACAAAGAGTAACTATCAGTGATTATAATATATTATTTTCCCCTGTTGAGTAACTTAAAATATTAATGGCTGTTGAAAGCAAAAATTATAATACTGGTGGAATTTATGTAGCTATAATACATATTACAACCATAACATAAAAGAATGAGGATAAAACAACCTTTTTGGTTGTAGGGCTTCTGTGTATTACTTCAAGTGGCTGGATAGTCACTTTAAGTAGTCCACAAAAGGTTAAATAGGTATATTATTATCCTTAGTGCAACCACTATAAAGTGCAAGAGAGATATAGCCAAAAAGACAGCAGCAAATAAACAGAGAAAATTCATCAACAACCTACAGATATAAAATGAATAGTAAGGGATGTTCTGAACAACTTTGTGCCCATAAATTCATTAACTTAGATGAAATCAACCAATTCCCTTTAAAGATATATACTTTAGGAAAATAAAAAATACCTGAAAAGTTCTATAACTCTTAGTGAAACTGCACTAGAAAATAGTTACAAGCTTTCCAGTAAAGAAACCTTCAGGCCCAGGTGATTTCATTGCTGAATTTATTCTAATTCTGCACAGTGTCTTGCCAAAAATAGAGGAGAGAACATTTGAGTTCATTCATTAGGCCAGCATTACCTGATACTAAAACCAGACAAATATTTTATAAGAAAATAAAACCATAGCCATTTTGTGGTAAGTTTACTAAATTGCGTCCCTTCCATCCTGAAAGGGCCAGTAATTTGTTCTCTGATTACTTCTGGGTATGGATTTGCCTTTCCAGTCTGTAGATCCTCAGCCAGCACAACTGTCTGGGGGTTACAGATGCATGTTTTATAGGGCTAGAAATCCCCACAACATTTCAACCATCCAAGAGACCCAATTCATAGTCAAAGAGGTGCCGGAATGAACTCATGATCATGGGATCCAGTGGTTACATCACCTGCCACATCATCCAGAAACAGAGCCTCATAGGACACTGGAATGGCCTACTGAAGGCACAACTGAAGCACCAATATGGAGGCAACAGTCTTCAAAGACGGGGAGTGAGTTCATTCACTAAACCAGAAACTTCAGTATGAAGCTTTGTTTGCAACAGAAATTATACATGGGACCAAGGAGTAGAAGTAGGAGTGGCCCCATCTGTCATCATTTCCAAAGACCCACTGGAGGACTATATGCTTCCCAACCCTGGAACTTTGGGCTTTACTGAGTTAGAGGTCTGAGTTCCCAAAGGGAGCACACTCAGTCCAGGGTACAGAGTGAGTCCCATCAAACCACAGTATTTGGCTGTTGCCAGGTCACACTCTGGACTCCTTGTGTTTGGGAACCAGCATGTGACTGGGGCTATTAGTTGGTTGAAGTTGCATGCATAGTCATTCTCCAAAGTCTGTCTGGATTCTGCAGGGACCAGACTGGAGAATTAAATGAACCTGTTGTAGGAACAACCCTCAGATCCTTTAGGGCTTTGGCAGTGGTACTAATCTTTGACATTCCCACCAGGTTGCAAGATTTTTGTTTGGTTTTTAAACAGCTTATTGAGATATAATTCATATAACATACAATGCACCCCCCACCAAAGGGTACCATTCTGTGGTTTTTAGTATAGTCACAGCATTGTGCAAACATCAACAAAATTAACTTTTAGAACGTTTTCATTAGCCTGGAAAAAAACCCCATACTCACCAGTTGTCACTCTCCATTTTTCCCCAGCACCTGCCCCCTCTTCCCAGGGAACTACCAGTCTACTTTCTGTGTCTTAGATTTCCCTTTTTGGCCATTTCATATAAATGATTTCATATAGTATGTGGTCTTTTGTGTCTGCTTTCTTTTACTTGGCATAATGTTTCCAAGGTTCAACCATGTTATATCATGTATCAGTACTTCATTTCTTTTTATTGCCAAATAATATTCCATTGTATGGATAACCACATTTTATATATCCATGCATCAACTGACAGACATCTAGGTTGTTTCTGCTTTTTAACTATTATGAATAATAATATGTGGACATATATTTTCATTTGGAAGCATATACCTAGAAGTAGGATTGCTGGGTCATATGTGGAATTGCTGAACTGTTTTCCAAAGTGGCTGTCCCACTTTATATTCTCACCACCAGTATATGCATTTTGACTTTTCCACATCCTTGACAACACTTGTTATTATCTGTCTCTTTATTTCAGCCCTCCTAGTGGGTGTGACATGGTATCTCATTATGGTTTTGATTTGCATTTCTCTGATGGCTAATGATGTTGAACATCTTTTCATGAGTTTATTGGTCACTTGTATATCTTCTTTGGAGAAATGTCTGTTTAGATTCCTTGCCCATTTTGTAATTGGATTATTTGTCTTTTGTTACTGAGTTGTCATAGTTCTTTGTATTTCTAGATAAAAGCCCCTGTCAGACACACAATTTGCAAACGTTTTCTCCCATTCTGTGGGTTGTGTGTTTTGATTTTATTGATGGTATTCTTTGAAGCACAAAAGTTTTTAATTTTGAGGATGTTCAGTTTCTTTTTTCTTTTACTGCTTGTGCTTTTGTTGTCATATCTATCAATATTGTTTTAGAGAGAGGACAGTTTCAGAGGCCTCCACTTTGGCTTTCTTACTTTGATAGCCCTTATCCCAAAAGCCACGGATTCAACATGGTGGTAGAGGTGAGGGGATCCAAGTTCCAGTATGTGAATCCCAATTTTACACTGGAAAACCAGTGAAATGACTACTGGATGCATTCACAGAACCAGTGGCCTTGGTACAAGCTGAATTTTAGCCAGGGCATTTCCCCAGGACACCACTAGAGAAACTTTCAGGAATTGAGCCACACCTTATGCCAGGGACAATACGTGTCCCACATTCTGTTCAGGATGGGGAGCTCCTTGATGGCAGTTAAGTATGGTCCGGTCTAAAAGCTGACCACACATACCATCTGGTTAGTTTAGGTCCTCTAAGAAACAGACACTTAGATGGGATTAGATACACAAGAGGTTTATTGGACAAGCCCTGGTGAAGGTTAATGAGGGAGGACACACAGTTGGGAAGAGCCTTCTCATCATGATGCAGGCCTAACACTTGCAGGGAGGGGGAAAAGGATTGGTAATTAGAGCCCCACATTGCAACACAGTTCCGAAAAGGTCTTATCCAAGCTGACGGAGTGTCTCCAGGAAAGACTGTCTGTTAAAGAAATTCTGTGTTGGGCATGAATGACCAGGCTCTAGATCCCTGCTATGCCCAGTCTTTGGGAGTAGGCCAGGAGAACAAAATGGGTAGATTTAAAGGTGCATGGTCACCAGAGGCTGTCAATCAACTATGCAGGTTCTCTTGAAAGAGATCTAAGAGGCTTATCTCTGGCTGATAGAATTGTGATATTTAAGTGTGCATGCTGTAATCCTCAGAGTGGCCACTAAAAATTAAGAGGTAAAATTATAGGTAAGATGCCAATAAAGGAAAGAAAATGGAATACCAAGAAGTACTTGATTAATAATTTTTTAAAAAGATAAAAGGGAATAAAGATAAATAGAATAGAAATAGAAAGGTGATTGTCATAAAGCCAACCATCTCAGTAAGTACCCCCCCAAAAGTAAGATTCAACAATATGCTCTTAATAGTAGACACGTTGAATATAAAGACACAGACAGGTACAGAAAAAGATATCACTTCAGCACAAAGCCAAAAAAAAAAAAGGCAAAACCCCAACCCCCCCACCAAAAATTCTGGTAAGGGTGTATTAACATTACATAAGTAGACTTTAGGATGAAACGTATTACTAGAGATAAAGAAGGACATTTCAGGAACATAAAAGGGCTTAGTCATCAGGGAGACACACCTGATAAAAGAGCTTCAAAGTTATAAAGCAAAAATTGACAGATATAGGGAGATAAATTCAGAATAGTTGAAGATTTTATCACTCCTCTCTCAATAGTAAAATAACTAGACAAAAATGTTGGTAAAGACATAAAAGCTTTGAGCAACACTATCAATCAACCCTCTTGGCATGTATAGAAGACTACAGCTAATATCTGAAGAATATACATTCTTTTTATATGCCTATGGGACATTCACCAAGATGGGCCATATATTGGGCCATAAAACAAGTCTGAATACATTTAGAAGGCTTAAGATTCAACATGTTCTCTGAAAATAGAATTCAGTAATACAAATATACCTGGGAAATCCACAAATATTTGGAAATTAAGCAACATTTTTTTAAAGACTTTATTTAATTGACAGACCAAAAGCTGGGGTGGGGGGCGGGCAGCAGGAGAGATAAGGGGAAGCAGGCTCCATGCTGAGCAGGGACCCTGAGGCAGGACTCCATCCCGAGACCCTAGGATCATAACCTGAGCTGAAGGCAGACACTTAACTGAGCCACAGTGCCCCAGGCAACAGATTTTAAATAAGCTACGGATCAAATAGGAAATTATAAGGAAAATTACAAGGCATTTTAACTGATTATTCAAGTATAACTATCAGATTATGGGATGAGCTAATTCAGTGCTTGAAAAGAAATTTATACATTTAAGTGCTTATATACAAAAGAAAAAAGATTTAAAGTCAGTGATCTAAGTCTGTCTTAGAAAAAAAAAAAAGGTAGAGGGAAAGAAATAAGAATAGAAATCAATGAAATAGAAAATGGATTAAAAAGTCAAGAAAATAAAGGAAACCAAATTGAAAAGATTAATAAAATTGATATGCTATAGGTAGCACAAAAAAAAAAAGAGAAAACACAAATGACCACTATCAAGAATGAAAGGCACAGAGATGCCTGGTGTAGCAGAAATAAGAGAGAAAATGCAAATGACCACTCAAGAATCAAAGGCACAGAGGTGCCTGCATGGCTTAGTTGGTTAAGCAACTGATTCTTGGTTTCAGCTCGGGTCATGAGATCGAGCCCCACCTCATTCTCCCAGTTCAGCTGGGAGTCTGCTTGAGATTCTCTTTCTTCCTCTCCCTCTGCCCCTTTACCCACTCTCTCTGTCCCTTTAAAATAAATAAATAAATCCTTAAAAACAGAATGGAAGTTACATCCCACAGACAACAATAATAAAATATGGACAACTTTATGGCAACAATTTTAACTTAGTTAAAATGGACAAATTCTTTAAAAGCCAAAAATATATCAAAGCCAGTATGAGTAGAAAGAGAAAATATGGTTATCTGTTAGACGGATTTAAATCACTATTAAAATTCAGAATTTTTTAAAATTTAAAATTGGAATTAAAAATCTCATTATTTTTGATGATCTTGATTTCCTTCTAAAAAAGGTGCTTGAAAATAGGTACTACTTTTGAATTACAGATGTTAACACAAAAATAAAAAAGAAGGTAATTTGTAAATGGTAGAGCAGCTTAGTGTCTTTTACTGTCTTTTCCTCATTGTTTCTTTTACCATAATTTCACTATTACCAAATGTTCTAGCCAGCGTTGTTTTACTCTGGGATCATAGGCTGCACATTTATTTCCACCAGAACTTTGCAAATTTATTGCAATAACAACTAGATAAATCTGTGTTTAGATCAATGCTAATTCATCACAGCTAGAATAGAACTGAAAACACATGGTGATTTAGTATTTTTTTTACAAAGGACACTATTATGTGTGGTCCCCTATTTTCCTCTTTGTCATTTATATCATTATTTGTACATGGCACAAAATGTTTTTAATTGAATGTATTCACATAAAATATCTACAGAGATAATATATTACAGTCAAAACTTGGTTTTTGGGCATTTAACCAAGTGGAAATTGTGGCCAAAAGTTGAAGGGAGCCTTTATGTCTTTGAGAAAACATGAAGCTCAAAGAAAGTTTTTGCAGAGAACTGTTATTGGTAGATTAACAAACAGGAAAGACTCCAAATTAAAGTTAATGCTTCACAGAAAATTATAGTAAAATCTGCATTTACAGTTAGTTGCTCAGATGAGACTAAGGGAGGCAAGTTATGGGGAGGAAGACAGACTCTATGAATGAGCACTGTTCCTGAGCATTTGGAAAGACAGTTCACTCCATTCCTCATATTTCCTTGGTGCTTGGTTTCTATCCTGAGTAGTCATGCAGCACATTATACAGTGGACCCTTGAACAACATAGGTTTGAACTCCATGGGTCCACTTACATGCAGAATTTTTTTATAAATACAGTATAGTACTATAAATGTATTTCTCTTCCTTATGATTTTATTTTATTTTATTTTATTTATTTGACAGAGATCACAAGTAGGCAGAGAGGCAGGCAGAGAGAGAGGGGGAAGCAGGCTCCCTGCTGAGCAGAGAACCCCATGCGGAGCTCGATCCCAGGATCCTGGGATCATGACCTGAGCCGGAGGCAGAGGTTTTAACCCGCTGAGCCACCCAGGCACCTCTCCTTATGATTTTCCTAATAACATTTTCTTTCCTTCAGCTTTTTTTTTTTGAGATTTTATTTATTTATTTGACACAGAGAGAGAGACTGTGAGAAAGGGAACAAAAGCAGGCAGAGTGCAGAGGGAGAAGCAGGCTTCCCGCAGAGCAGGGAGCCCTATGTGGGACTCTTGATCCCAGGACCCTGGAATAATGACCTGAGCCAAAGGCAGATGCTTAACGACTGAGCCACCCAGGTGTCCCTTTCCTTCAGCTTATTTTAAGAATATAGTATTTAATATATATAACATACACAGTAAACAACAAATACATTTATTACCTTGATTTATGTTTATGTTATCCATAAGGCTTCTGGTCACCAGTAGGCCATCAGCAGTTAAGTTTTAGGGGAGTCAAAAGTTATACGCAGATTTTCAACTGCACCCTTAACCTTCAAGTTGTTCAAGGGCCAATTGCATTAACATAATGTGTATATGTTCACACATATGTTCTGTAGGGAAACATGGATCTCAAAATGTGGGAACACAGGGTCCTTTCTGTTGTGCGTACCGCACTATACTGGGTGAACTCTGTGTCTTTTTGAGTCTGAGGAGTCCCTTTCTGAACATATTACTTGTTTGTCAGAATGTCCTTTTCAAGGTAGTAAAATTTTCTTTTTTTCTACCTGCCTGGTAGAGACCCTGGTTCTGGAAATTCTGACAAATAAAAAAATTGTACATATTTCATATATAATTATATATACATATATATAATAAGTATTATATATATTTTTAAGAGAAATAAAAATCACGTGTAATTTAATTACCATAAAACCATCACTGTGCAGTCTTCTGGTATTCTTTCCTATGTGTTTTTTATCCATATATTTATACTCCTTCCATCTCTACAAACACACAAAAAAATTGGTGTGATAGTTCTCTGTATTTGTTTCCAGGCACTTTCTGATGCTTGCTAATGACATAGGCACAGTCCCTCAACAAAGCTCACTGTCTCCTTTGGACCCCCATGAACATGTCAAAATAAATGCCGGTGTACTGAGCATTTTGAAAGGGGAAACACCAGATGCTATGGAGCAAATATCAGGGAGATATTACGAATTTAGGGTATAAGGTCAGGGAGGTAATAGGGAATTTAGCCCCTCTGAGGAGGTGTACCATTTAGGATGCTCTTGGGTTCACGTAATAGACTTGAAGTAACAACTAATATTGGCTTAAACAATAAGCACATTTATTCTCTCTAAGCATAAGAATCAGACCCAGAGGAATGGGGGTAACCGCAGCAGCTGAGCACAGTCATGTGTGGTCCAGCGTCTCTGGGATTCTCTCGGCTTCCAGTCCATGTGACCGAATGCTCGCTGCAGTGCCGAAAGTCACAGCCTCACACAATGATGTCCATAGGTAGAAAAAGGAGAGTTTTCCCCCATGTGTCTCTTTGAAAAAGGGAAGCACCCTTTCCAAAATTTCTCCCAGGAGACATTGATTCTTATCTCTTGGACTGGAATTGTGTCACGTACTATTTCTAAACCCATTTTTTTGGTAAGGGGAATGGAATTACGAGGCTTAGAAGAATCAAGATTCAGCCCCTGGGGGTGGAGAGTGACCATCTATCCCTGACACATATTGTGATCCACTATTTGAATAAAAACAGAATTCTGTTAGCTAGGAAGAAGTGGGGGACCCCCCTTAATAAAGCACTAAGTAAATTATGATACAGCCATGTAGTGAAATCCTCATTAGCTATTTGAAAAGAAACAGATGTATATAATAGATTATTATAATCTATTATGTCTATATCTATATAATGTATTAATAGAGCATTAGTTTCAAAATATACTGATGGAGGAGCAAAGGCACAGAATATTGTATGTATATGATGCACCTATTTGTGTAAAAACAGAAACAAAAAATGCTTTCTCATATGCTGGTATCTGCATAAAATACTTCTGGAAGGACCTAAGAAACTGCAGTATTTTCTCTGAGGAAAAGGATAAGAGAGAGATTTATCATTCATTGTGTATCTTTTTTACTATTTGGATTCCCCCCCACTATGACTATGTATCTATAATTTATTTTTATATTAATGAAAATAACTATATAGAGAAAGCATGTTACGTAAAACATGTAAATAAAAGTGCCAGGATACTTTCAATTTATATAATGCTTTATTCTTATAAAATTATCTTTCTGGGGCACCTGGATGGCTCAGTCAATTAAGCATTTGACTCTTGATTTCGGCTCAAGTTATGATCTCAGGGTTGTGAGATTGAGCCCTGTGTCGAGCTCCATGCTGGGCATGAAGCCTGATTAAGATTCTTTCTCTCTTCCCCCTGTCCTCCCACCCCCTCTCATACGCTTGCTCTTAAAATAAACAAATAAATAAAAACAAATAAAAATACCATTAACTTTTACACATCCATTTAATTTTTACAGTTTTATTTTAAAATGTACTTGCAACATATGTCCACACAAAATCTTGTACATGAATGTTCTTGCACCATTAATCATTATAGTCAAAAAGTAGAAACAACCCAAATGTCTATCAACAGATGAATGGATATACAAAATGGGGTTTATACATACAATGGGATATTTTTTTTTACCTCTAAGAAGAAATGAAGTACTGATACCAGCTACAACATGGGTGAACCACGAAAAAGTAGCAAGAAGCCAATTACAAAAGACCACATGTTATATGATTATATTAAATGTCTGGAATAGATGAATCGAGAGACAAAAAGTAAATTGGAAGTTGCCTGAGACTGGTGAGGTTGAGGGGAAATTAGGAGAAACTGCTAAAGGGCATGGGGTTTCTTTTTAAGGTGATGAAAATGTTCTAAGATCGTGACAGTAGTTGCGTACTATATGAAAATACTAAAAACTATTAAATTGTACACTTTCAGTGGGTCAATCATATGGTATGTGAACTATACTATATCTCAATAAAGCTACTTTCTGATATGTACCTGCATTGGTTTTTTTTTTTTTTCTTGCATTCATCAGCAGAATTTCCAGGAACATTACTTCAGATTCTTTATGGACATTATAGAATAAATTGACACATATATATTATATATTCTATAATTCTAATTATATATTCTATAATTATAGAATAAATTGACACTTTGTTCTTCTTTGAACATTTAGTTAGTCCTCTGGCAATTTTTTATCTCTAGTATTTTATGCATTTATAGACTTACATGCTTATTTTTTTCCCAGAAATTCTGCCACCAGCATTTTAGTTTTTGTTTCTTCTGCTTTCACCTTCCCTATAAATATGACCCTATAAACTCTTTTTGTGTGACCATAGCTTTACTTCTATTTTTAATACATGTTTAAGAATTATCTCGTCAAAAAATTCACACATAGCTTAAAACTGAGATAGTAGAAAGGGGCTTATCATGGGAAATGACAGACTCTAGTGCTCCACTTCCCCCTTTCTATTCCTGTTTCCCAGGAAAAAACACTTTTTAACTGTTTCTGTTTGTTTCTGGCCATTATTCCCATTGCTGAATAAGCTCACACATCCATATCCCAAACTGCCTTCAAGCTATGACAGATAAGTAAATATCCCACTTATGTTTGGCCAATAGTTTGGCCACTCATGGGGCTCTAGGTTGAAAATAATTTTTCCTCAGGAACTTGAAGGCATGACTTCACGGTAACATTGTTGAGCATCGTGTTGCTGTTGAGAAGTCTGATTCTTGTTCTTTTGGGTTTGATTCTTTTCTCTTTCTCTGAAATGTTTCATAATTATCCTAGTGTTTTAAAATTTCACAGTGATGTGCCTTATGTGTACAGTTTTAAATTCCTTGTGTTGGGCCTTTGGTAAGCATTTCAATTTAAAGACTGTTTCCCTCCAGCTCTGAAGATTTGTGCAAGTAATTTCTGTAATAATTTTCTTTCCTCCGTATTATCACTTGAGGATTCCAACTGGTTGGATGTAGAGTCACCTAGACTGATTCTTTCTCAACCAGAATTCTTCATGTGAATCCAAGAACACACAGAAAATGGCTTGAGTGACTGTTTTTTCACACCTTTCAAGGATGGTCTTATTCAGTATCAGAGAGAAATTAATAGATAACATACAGTGAATGTCTTAGGAAAGGGGTCAGCAAACTTTAAACTTTTTATTTTATTTTATTTATTTGAGAGAAAGAGCATGAGCAGGGGAGGTGGGGCAGAGGCAGAGCAAGAAGCAGGCTTCCTGTTGAGCAGGGAGGCCCATGCGGGTCTTGATCCCAGGACTTTGGGATCATGACCTGAGCCAAAGGCAGCCGCTTAACCAACGGAGCCACCCAGGCACCCCTAGCAAACTTTTTTAAAAGAGACATATAGAAAATACTTTAGGTTTATGGACCTGGAGGCAAAAATTGAGGCTATTATGTAGCTACTTATATATACATTTAAAATGTAGTCATTTTAAGCTTTTTAAAAAAATTCTTATCTCATGGGCTGTTTAAAAAAAAAAAAAAAGCAGGTGGCTGACTGGATTTGGCCAAAAGCCAGAGTTTTCTCAACTACTTCAGGGCATTAGGGTTCCCTTCTTTCACTGAATTCTGAGGATTCAGAAAATCCTCTTTTTTACTTTCTCTCATACTTTCCTCAACTTAGCTTTTTGTTCTACATTTTGAGATTTTTTTTTTTTCAAATTTACCTTAAGCTGTTTATATTTGAATTCAACAGTCATTTTTACTTCCAATGCCTCTTCGTTCTCTAGTTGTTCCCTTTTTATACTATCCTGTTTTTGCTTTATGGATTCAAAACTTTCCCAAAATTTCTCCTTACAGGTTTTTTTTAAAGTGTTTTCTTTTGTTCCATAATTCATCTGTTTTTTTCCTTTAAGGACAGTTTTTGTGTTTATACATCTGTGATCTCTGATAATCTAATCACACCTAACGTGATACAATAGAAAAGTCACCTGTTCCATATATGCAAGGCATAAACATTCAACAATTCCATGCTACATTTTTAGTGTCCATTTATGTTTTATATATTAAAACTGGTGGTTGCATTTTTTTAAAACCTCTAGCTGAAATCAGATGCAAAGAGAAACTCTCTAATGATGCATGTGTGTCTGTGTGTGTCTGTGTGTGGACCACCCAGAGGTGCGGTGCTACACGAGCATTCTCTCATTGGGATCATGGCATTGCTTTGAGTTCCCAGCTTCTTCTGCGCTGCTTAGTGCCTTCATCCCTACTTCATCTGTCTGCTGGGGAGTTGTTGAAATAGCCCACTGGCTGATGACCCTCATATTATCTTTGCTGAACTGGTTTTACACCTCTTACAGACTCCTTTACTATTACTTCAATGGGATCTCAGGAGGGAGAGGATAAATATTCATGTTCAGGCTGCTGTTTTGAATTAGTATTCTCACCACACGTGTTGAAGTGTATTGTTGCATTTATTGTGTGCCTCTCGTATACCGGAAACAACATGATAAGTCTCTTATGGTGTTTGTAATTCAATGGGGAAATAGCACATATTCCCTATTAACTTCAATAAAAGGAAGATTGTAGTCAGTGTTGTAATAAGCTGAAGACAGAGGAGTCGAAGTGACTGGGGAGGTCAGGCTTTAAGGAGAAGCTGACATCTGAACTAAGGCTTAGAACATAAAGCAGAGAAGGTGTTTCAAGGGGAGAGACCTTAGCATGTACTGAAGTACAGGTCCGAAGTCCAATGAGTGGTGAGTCCTCTTTTCCTAATGTGATTAGAATGTAGTATGTAGGAATTACAGTGCACTTGTTGCTAAGTCTAGTTATAAGTGTTATAAATGTTGCTTTTCTAGAGTATTTGATGTGTAAAATTCCTTTACATTAAAGCATCCAACATAATTTAAAAAAAGAAAGAATGTAGTATGTATGTATATTTTGGTTGGCAGGGGGACCGTTGTGAGAGATGAGGCTGGAAAGGCAAACTGGACTCAGATCATAAAGGATCATTCCATGCTCCATCATTGTGATTTCCTTCTTTAGGCCATTGGGAATGACTTTTGAGTAAGGCAGTAAAGATGGCCTAAACAGTCTTTTAGGTAAATCGATCCAGTTATAGTAGGAAAGATAAATTTAAAAGATACAATAGTTGGAGTAGCGAATCCTGTTAGGAAGATTAATTAAATGCTAAACCAGGACAGTAGAGGCCTGATCAGATATTCTACCTATTTTCTTAGCAATATTTGTCAAACTTCTACTGTGTCTGCCAGGTACTTTGACAGACCTTAAGACTTTTGGTTGTTTTTTTTTCCCTCAAAATGTTTTTCATGGTCTTTTCTCCCTTCGTATTCTCACTGGGACCATCTCGGGCAAAGCTCTCATACACACTTCATGCTCGAGTCCCTAGAGCCACAGTCTCTATGGACTCCAGGGTTTCTCTCCAGCCCAATTTGTTTTGTGTGTCATCGACAAAATAATATTTATGTATGACCTACATCATGTCGTTTTTCCTTTAAAAGCTTCATTTTCTTCCCTACCAGCCAAGTCATAACTCCTTTTCTGGATTTCAGTACCCTCAGCCTGGCTCTAGCCTAACTAATCCAAAATTTTGCCATTTTCTAATACAAAAATGTTATCAGTTTGATGTCCTTAGAGCATGCTCATTCTGCCCCCATGTCTCTCCTCATGTAATCTCCTTGCTGGGAAATATTCTCTGTATTTTCTTCAAATTCTTCCATTGTTAAGTTTCAGCTCAAAGCTCATCCCCTCCCCAAATTCCTCTATTTCTTCTTAGAAAAGATGATTGTCTTACACAGCTTTTCTCTTCCCATAGTGTCTCATCCTTGACTGGGGCTTCCGTCCCCATAGTTTGCTCCATGGCCACAATGTGACTGTATGAGAGCCAGCTGTCCTGACCAAGTCAGGAAGAGAAATGCAAGGGGCAGCAGTAACATCTCTCTCTTCCAGCTGAGTTAGCCCCACTTACAGAGCTCTCCCAGAAGCCCATCCAATGACTTCCAATAGGTTGGCCTCTTTGGTTGTCCCTGGATATAAGGGAATCATTTTTAGATAGACATATTCAGAGTGTCCATGTTGAACAAGGCCAGAGGCTACTAATTACACAGAACACAATACATAAAATAGAACAGAACATTCGATACTTTGATCTAGTTGATGATGACACAGCATGTGTATATAAAAACTGATCAGGCTGTGGCCAACAGACACATGAAAAGATGCTCAGCATCACTAATCATCAGGGAAATGCACATCAAAACCACAGTGAAATGTCATCTCACACCTGTCAGAATGGCTAACGTAAAAAACACAAGAAACAACAAGTGCTGGCGAGGATGTGGAAAAAAGGAACCCTTTTGCACTCTTGGTGGGAATGCAAACTGGTGCAGCCAGTTTCCAGTATTGTGGAAAATAGTGTAGTTCCTCAAAGTGAAAATAGAATTACTATATGATCCAGCAATTTTACTACCCAAAGAATATGAAAATACTAATTCCAAAAGATATATGCACCCCTGTTTACTACAGCACTATTTACAATAGCCAAAATATGGAAGCAACCCAACTGTCCATGAATAGATAAAGAAGATTGGTACACACACACACACACACACACACACTAGAATATTAGTCCACTATTTTAAAAAAATGAAATCTTGCCATTTACAACAACTTGGGTGGAACTAGAGGGTATAATGCTAAGTGAAATAAATGAATCAGTAAGACAAATACCATATGATTTCATGCATAGGTGGAATTTAAGAAACAAAACAAATGAAAAAAGAAAAAAAGAAACAGAAAAACAGACTTTTAAATACAGAAAACAAACTGATGGTTACCAGAGGGGAGACGAGTGTGTGGGGGGGGATAGGTAAAACAGGTGAATGGAATTAAGGAGGGCACTTGTCATGATGAGCCCCGGGTGATGTATGGAAGTGTTGAATCACTATATTGTACACCTAAAACTAATATAACACTCTATGCTGGGCACCTGGGTGGCTCAGTGGGTTAAGCCTCTGCCTTCAGCTCAGGTCATGATCTCAGGGTCCTGGGATTGAGCCCCACATCGGGCTCTCTGCTCAGCAGGGAGCTGCTTCCCCCTCTCTCTGCCTGCCTCTCTCCCTGCTTGTGATTTCTGTCTGTCAAAAAAAATTAAAAAAATTTTTTTAATTAATTTTTTTTAATGGAATACATGAGGAAAAATGAGCTAAATAGTAAGAAAAATAGAAACATAATTGAAAAAAATATAAGGGTAAAGAGAATCCAAATAAACTGAATAAAGTTTATTAAAGGCAGTAAAGATGTTTCTTCTATGTTGCGGCCTAATATCAAAAAATACAACTTTTTTTAACTTGCCATTGAATACTTAGATATCTGGCTCTATATCAGGCTATGGAAAATATCAATAAATGAAAAAAATAAAGACTATATTTACTTTTAATAATTCCTTCTATCATCACTAGTATGTATTTTATATATTTTAATGCCTTTTTAAGATATGTTTATTCCAATTGCATCTTCACTGTAAACACTAAATGTTATAGATTGAAACTATAGTTCTATGTAATGCTTTTCTCCAATGAAATACTTTTTTTATGTTAATACAATTACTTGTTTTCTTTTTGTATCATTTACTTCATATGTTTTATCTTACCTTATTTTATTTTTACTTTGAGAGGCCATATAACCTAGTAATTAAGAGCATGTATTTTGAAATTAGTCTGGCTAGATTAAACTAAAAATTCTACCTCTTGATTGTTCTGAAACCTAAAAAAAAAAAAGTCATCAGGTCGATCAATCTGTGTATGTAAGGTTAGTAAACTTTATTTATGTATTTAATTTAGAAAAATTAATGTCTCTCTCCCCCAGAGTTGTACAGTATGGTGACCTGGGCATATTGTTACAGGTAAAATTAGGATTATGTTCTTAGAAGGACATATGGGAGAGTGGACATTGGCTTAGGTATCTAAATGTCTTTGTCACACCTGTTAGACCTTTTGCTGAAGGTTGTTAATACTTTTAACATGGAAACCAAAATTGGGGGGCTTGGAAGGTTTTTTTGGTTTGTTTTTTGTAAACCACAGTTTTAACATATCACAGTGTGTAATGTAATATATCATAGGGGAAAAATCAGTTTAAATGTGGGAATTTTTTATATGTCATCTTAACCTCTGGTATAAAAAATTGTTAAAAAATTTTCTTTGTATTTGATATTTAGTAGATAGTAGCTTGATGTTGAAATATTTCAGCAAATGTGAAAGCATCAGCTTTGAAAAAAAATACTGGATGCTAATTTTTACTCATCCTGTAAGTGAAAACTCAGTGTATACCTTTTGAGTGCTTGTGTCCTTTATATAGTAGAAGCAACAAATAGTTATATCAAGTCACTACTAAAAAGGATTCAGAAAACTAGTTTCCATAAAATCAGTATCCACTTTGGGTAGTTCTAACTTGATACATAAGAAGTCAGTAAATAAAATTGATCATAAGAAGTTAAAATACAATCTATATTTTTAAATTCTTGCAAATATTTAAATAATTTTTTGAAATTTTCCTTTATCCTATTTTAGAAAACAACTGTAAAAATAAGCACGCAAATCCACTTCGAAGTTATGGTAGAACGATCAGAAAATGGGTGACATAGGATTGCCCTGTCTTTGTATGACGTGTCTCGTGTAATTTAAAATACACTGTAAATAGAAGGAATTAGGAAATGGCAACATCTCAAGCATTAATTTCTCAGAGTCCGGGTTGATTGATGTTCACTTGTTTTTAAAGAAACTTTGTGTTTTTCTTACTTAGGTCCATCCTCAGCAGCACCGGCTTCTTTTTGAAGTATTTGATGAAAATCGGTTGGTAAGTTATATTGTACTGGTGGCGTGAAACAGGAAGCGAGGGTCTATCTCAGTAGAGCAGCACATCGCGGGCTGGGAATCCATGACATGAGAGGCGACTTAAGGGGGTTATGGAGGCTCTGTGCAAAATGGAGAGGTAGATACAACTTTTCCCCCTCTTTCCTGGTGCTGCTGTGTACCCTTCCACTTTCTTCCCAAGTACCTCTCTTTCTGTCACTTCTCCACAGATTATAGTCTTACTCAAGGAGAGCTGGCCTTTTTGTCTCACCTTCCCTCACACTCATGCTCTGTGCTGTGGTGGGTATGCCCGGGCTCAGGGAGCCCTCTCCCTGAGCGGATTTGCCTCATTCCCTCTCCCCACCCCCACTCTTCTGCAAGGAAGACTGTCTGTCCCCTTCACACTGATAAAGTCCGCTAAAGGACGGCCAGCTCCTACACAGGGGGATAAAAAGATAAAAGTAAGCCTGATTTTATTTTTATGAAAAGATAGTTCTAATTCCTGATTTCCTAAAGACTCTGTTTAAGTCCTATCGTTTTCCTCATTTTGTCTCTTTCCTAATTTTGTCTCTTGCTATTTCAGATCTTCTTAGCATCTTACGGGTATATTTTAAACCTGTAAGATTTGAACACAAAAGGTGTAAGAACAGTGTTACATATTCAAGGCATATCAGTTATTAAGAGACAATCATTCATTTTTTAGCTAGGAAAGAAACTGGATTTTTAAAACTTGTTTTTAGTGTCGGACTACACAACATATTCCCCACCCCCCCCCGCAAGAAGCGATAACTATAGTAGTAATGGAAGATACTGCAAATGAAATCTATTAGCAATCGTAATAAGCAAAAGTGCTTCTTAATTGCCAAAGGAGACTTCATCACTAACTGCAGTCAAGCTTTTTAAGGCTGAGTGACATGACAGATGTTGACATTTGGTTATCAGAATGGTCAGGTGCAGAGTTTTTTGTTTTCTGTTTGCGTTTTTGCCTTTTCTATAGAATAGAGATTTTTTTTCCACCTCTGTCTCTACAGATCTTCTAGATGGGACCAGATGAAATTTAGTATTTGTGTTTTTTAAATCATAAAATAAACACACAAATAAGTGCATATAATATAAATCCTTTATTTTTATTTTTTAAAAGATTTTATTTATTTATTTATTTATTTATTTATTTATTGAGAGTAAGAGAGTGAAAGAGAGAGAGAAAGGGAGCGAGCAGGGGCAGAGGGAAAGGGAGAAGCAGACTCCCTGCTGAGCAGGGAGCCCAATGCAGGGCTTGATCCCAGGACCTTGAGATCATGACCTGAGCTGAAGGCAGAGGCTTAGCCTATTGAGCTACCCAGGAGCCCCTAAATCCTTATTTTAAATAATAAGACAAATATCTGCACACTTATTACTCAACTTAAGAACTAGAACATTACCAAAATCTACAACCCCCCCTTTCCCCTCCCCAGTAGCATCTCCTTTTCTTCCCTCACAAGTAGTAGCCACTGTCTGGAATATTGTGCTTATCATTGCTTTAAAAAAAAAACTTGTTTATCATGTACATATGTATCTCTGAGTATAGTTTCCTTTGCATATTTTTGAATTTATTAAAATACTGTCACTCTGAATCTATTCCTCTGTGACATGTTAACATGTGCCATTTAACATGTGCCAACTGTGTTGGATACTCTGCTATGCATTAGAAATACAGCTTTTCTCAAGAAGCAAGAAATAGAACAGGGTGACGTATGTCATACTAATCCTCTGACTTGTTGTTAGTCCTAGCAGGTAATTGAAGTCTACATATCACCTGAGATGTTATAGAAACTCTAGCCATTCGTAGAGTAACAGGCTTGCTTGTATAGCAGTTAATGTCCTTTGCTACTATAAATGTCATTTATGTTTATTCCCCTATAGCATTCACAACTAAATTAAGAACACATCCTTTTCTTAGCCAATTCTCTTTGGAAATGTATGGCGAAGGACACAGATAAAATTGTAAGCAGAAACAATTTCTTGTCCTCTGGAAAATAGTTGTAATAGAAGTGTTAATTTGTTTTGGAAAAAAAAAAAGAGTAGGCTTATATCCCTCTTGTTCAGTCCATTTTAAGACCTAAGCATTATAAGCCAGCAGTTTGGGGATGGTGATCGTGATGGTGATGATAGTAACAGGACATTTCCAAACGATGTGCCTTGAAATTCATTGGTCTACCCACCAATGCAAAAATTCGTGCTTCTTTGTCACTGACCTAAGAGATACACCTGCATACAGTCAGCCTCTGAAGCTTCAGGAGATGCCTATATTCTGTATTCTGAATGGAGATAACTATGCTTCTCAGGTTTAGTGGTTGTATTAGTCAAGGTTCTCCCGAGAAACAGAGCCAAAAGGAGATACACACACACACACACACACACACACACACACAGGCAGAGAGAGAGAGAGAAAGAGAGAGATTTGTTTCAAGTAATTGGTTCATGGGATTGTGGAAGTT
Organism: Mellivora capensis; assembly: GCA_004024625.1. Lineage (NCBI taxonomy): Eukaryota > Metazoa > Chordata > Mammalia > Carnivora > Mustelidae > Mellivora > Mellivora capensis. The sequence goes on along the minus strand of PISX010005176.1, from coordinate 83,304 downwards.
GGCAAGTCTGAAATCTGTGAGATGGGGTGAGCAGGTTGAATATTCAGGTAAGAGTTGATGTCACAGCCTTGAATCTGAAACCTGGAGGGCAGGCCAGCAAGCTGGAAACTCAGGCAGTTGTAATCTTGATGTAAGTAATCTTGAAGTGGAATTGCTTCCTCTTCAGCAAATCTGTCTTTGCTCTTAAGGCCTTTAGCTGTTAATGAGGACTACCACGTTCTGGAGGGTCATCTGCTTTATTCAAAATCTACCGATTTAAATGTTAATCACATCTGAAAAATACCTTCATAGCAACATCTAGACCGCTTTTTGTCCAAACAGCTGGTCAAAAGAGCCTAGCCAAGTTGACACGTACAATTAATCATCACAGTGGACTTTGGCTTTCAGAGTTCCAGTCAATGATGAGGGTTATCCAGAGTCGATTGATCATTGCATTGTTTTCTATGTAGATCATCAATAACCAATGTGGTGCCCTGAGCTTCAGTCTGATCCTCAGACATTATCCATTTCATTCCAGAAGGTGAAATTCTTCAGGACTTGCATAGATTCCTTCCAGATGAGGGCCGTCACTGCTCTCCAGCTCTTCTCCACTTAAGTTTAGGGTTATGTTCCTCTCTTGGAATCAGACTAAGGGACTACATTTTGCCCCCAGTTCTCCACTTACCTGCTGTGATGGTGGGACAGATCCGGTGCAGTCCCAGCCCAGAGCCAGCGACGCACCCTGTTGAACCTCTCTATGGTTGAAACTCAAACTGGCAGGCTGGGAAGTGCATGTGATTCTCTCACCTTCTTTTTCCTTGGCTGAAACCCTCCTTGAAAACTTTCAGTCATCATTCCTTCTTGTCCAACTGCGGTACTTTTTGATATTTCTTCAGAAGTAATAGCTGGATCAACTTAAAAAAAATCCTGAAAGCAAGCTTTAGGCAGTCGGAGTAAGTGTGGTAACCATCCAGCCAGCCAGCCAACCAGCCTTCTCTCCGGTGCTACTTGGTGCTTACTCGGTGCCCAGCATGAGCCCGGGGAAGATCAGAAGAAAAGTGTAGTTATGGTCCTGGCACTCTGCAAGCTTGAAATCTAGTTGGGGCACATGAGACTGAAGCTTCTAGTGAAGCTTACCAAAGAGAAAACATTTATCTAGCCAAATACCTGAGGCTTAGTTCTATCAACAACCAGAGTTTTGCCTGTTAACTAGATGTTTTAGGCCACAGGCATGAGCAGTTAGATCTCATTAATTAGTCTCTTAGATGTGTTCCCTTCTTTGAGTTATGAGACCCCTAACTTAGGTGAGGAAGAAAAGCTGAAGTCATTTGAAGACAAGGTGAAAAGATCGGGACTCTTTCTTCTATAAAGAGAGAGGATTATAAGGGAATACTTACTTAAGTCTGTAAAATCGTAAAGGAGGTAGGTTATATAAAACCAAAATTACATAATAATTTTATTGCTAAGTTTACAATTATTGTACATATTCTGAAACATAGTACTATATCATCCTAGTCAGAAACATAATTTCATAAATTCCATATTTCTATTTCATCATATTCTAATTGATTAAAAATATGTTTAGAAAATTATGATTGAGAACAGATCTATCTTAAGGCGTTTTCTTTTTTAAACAAAGTACAAGTATATGTTTTACATATTTACTTTTACTTAGAAAAAAATCTTACTTAGAAAAATACAACTTGGGTGTAGTACCATGTGGTGTAAATAACTGAACTATTTTACTTTTTACTTTCCTATGAATGAGCCAGTATATATTTATTACTGGAGTTCCAGCTATAAAATTCAGGTAAGGGGTTTAAATATACCCTCGAGTATTATTTAAAAATAAATTTGTTTCTTTCAAATAGAATACCAACCTTGGTCTATGACATTTAGGGGAGAAATTAAAATATTAAACTTTTATTACCTAGTAAACTGAAAATAAAGTAAAGGTTAAATAAATACAAAGCAGAAAAAATATATATACAAAATCACAACCTCTAGGAGGACAAACAGTCTACTGTTCTCTACTGGGGGAGCTTTATCAGCAGTAGTAAGTAATTCCACCTCTAGGGCAACGCTAGTATTCAAAAATGTAAACAAGTATGTACTTTGTTTATACAAAGAAATGTGCGGCTCGGTTTGTATTCTTTATAGATATCAGCTAAGTGGATTGTTTCAACACACCAGTAGGGGCCAGCAAAGAGCTCTTAGAATTTTCATAACAGAATTGGCATTGAGATATGTTTATTTGATGTGTTAAATCCTTTTTTGACTTCTTAACTTACCACACCACTCTCTTAAGTGAATGAATTGCAGAGACAGTGGAATAAAATATCTGGTGTGCTCAAACTATATTGGGGTATAGTTTTTCTGTCTAATCTGCATATATTTTTAATGGAATGTTTGCTTAGGCTATTTCTTGGCAGAGTTTTAATAGTCAAAATATAAATGGCATCATTTAAAGACTGTACTACTTGGCTGGAAAAGACCTTAAAATTACAGGAGAAAATGCTTGGTGACAGCTTCTCTTAAAACTTTTCTTTCCCAGACCTATGCTCAATTTTTCAATAGTATTACTAGGCTAATTTTGTATTTCTATCCTTAAGCTTTCACTTTTCATAAGTAGTGTTTTGGAAGCTAAACTATTTATCTATTGATTTAATGCGTCTGTTTTAATTCACCCCAAAGTTTTGGTACTTCCGAATTTATACGTCTGTTGAATTCACACATTAAAAAAAAAACAAAACCAAAACCAGAATATATGCCTTTCTGCACTAACTAACTTGACGAGATTCCTAGTTTGGCTGCTCCTTGGAAATTCAATCCTTGATTTGATACTCAATTACATGGGGTTTCATTCCTACCAACTTCCTGTAATTCTATCCCTCTGGGTAAAAATATTAGTGGTCAAACTGCTGGAGAAAGTATAGGCACCATGATTCACATGGTTAAATGTTCATTTAGTAGAGCAGAAGTGAAAAAAAACACGGTTTCAACTTGAAATGCTAGAAGATTGTTGTTCTTGTGTTACTCATTCATGCAAATTGGAGAAGGTATAATTGAAACAAGGTTGGCAGTGTTTGAGGCAGTGCGCTGCAGCTGAGCTCCGCTGAAAGGTCGCTGGAAATCAAGGGCTTTGTAAGTGAAGGCATTTTGACTACAAGCGATTCAAAATATGTGGAAACGTCAGTCTCAGGAATGGGTCGTCTTTTTCTTTCTATGATATCTGGTATCTAAGGTTTGACTTAGGAGAAAGACTACTACTTCAGAGCTCTTTCAGGCACCACAAATGATTTTTTCCTCTGATGCAGCCCAGCTGCCGCTAGCCTGTCTACCAACAGAGATCTTTGTTATGACTTTCAGCCCTTAACATGTTTGGAAATGAGAACAAATGGCACAAAGCTTACGATTGCACTTTGCAGCCCGAAGAAGCAATACTTACCCTTTGTCAGAGAGCTCCGGAGATGATTTGGAGAGCAGTGTTCACATGTGCTTCAAAAGACCAAGCCGGATTTCAACATCTAACGTTGTGCAAATGAAGCTGACTCCTAGACAGACCGCGCGAGCTCCGTCGATGCAGGGAAACGTTAAGACTCAGGAAAGACCATCTGTGCCTTCACCTGAAAATGTTAATAAAAAGAGCAGCTGTCTGCAGATTTCACTACAGCCAACAAGGTTCAGTGGATGTCTTCAGCCTAGCAGTGTCTCAGCTGATGGGGAGGATGCTTCGTGGACGTGTGTCTTGAGGGACGGCATGGAGCACAGTGCTATGGCTGAGAACGAAGTGAACGCCGTGAGGGATGGTGACCTTGTGAGCAGCCCTGCCCTTCGCAGCCGTAGCCTTAGCAACTTTTCCACGAGTGAGAATGGGTCTTCCAGCAGCAACGGCAGTGATTACGGGTCATGCACCAGTATCACGAGCAGTGGTTCCTACACAAACAGTACCATCAGCGACAGCAGTGGTTCTCCTTTTCCACCAACGGATGATACATTTTTGGGTGGAAATGTACCTTCCGAAGGCACCTGCAATAGAAGCGTGCCAAACAGGAACACTACTCCGTGTGAAATTTCCTCAAGAAGCCCAAGTACTGTTCCTTTTGTCCAGGATGACTCGGAGCGTGGACTAGAAATTATGAAATTGCCAGTGAGCAGGAACTTGAAAATTCCACTAAAACGTTGTTCATCTTTAGTCATTTTTCCTCGGAGTCCTTCAAATACCCCACCAACTTCTCCGACAAGTACAGATATTCTTCCAAGCAAAGGATCCTATCAAACCTCACACCAGTTTATTATTTCTCCTAGTGAAAGTGCCCACAGCGAGGATGGGACTGGTGCTAAGGGATTTCTTTCCACAGCTGTCAATGGGCTTCGGTTATCTAAAACAATGTGTACTCCCGGGGAAGGAAGAGACATACGAGCACTTCACAGGAAGGGCTCATTACAAAAGAGAATTGCTGTTGCACGTAATAGTCCGAATCAGCCTGTCTGTGAAAAGTCATCTGAAGGATATTCCTGTGTCTCAGTGCACTTCACCCAACAAAAAGCAACTACATTAGATTGTGAAACAGCAAATGGTGATTGTAAACCAGAGATGTCAGAAATGAAGCTTAATTCTGATTCAGAGTGCATTAAGCTTATGCACAGGACATCTGCACGTTTACCATCCTCTCAAAACATAGATTACCAAATAAATATCAATGGACAGTTGGAAAGACCAAATTTACAGATAGACAAAAACCATGCTATTTTACAAAGAAGTATTTCATTGGGAGGAACTTACCCAAATGTTTCCTGTTTATCTAGCCTTAAACACAGTTGTTCTAAGGGGGGACCATCACAATTACTCATAAAGTTTGCATCTGGAAATGAAGATAAAGTTGATAACTTATCAAGAGACAGTAACAGAGATTTCAAAAATGAACTATCTAATTCTTTAAAACATTCTTATGAGGTAAGTTTCCTTTGGTCTTGGTAAATGTTAATTTATACCAGAAAAGCTTTATGAAATATTTGGTTAAAATTTATATGACTTAGCAGGCAAGTGTTTTATAGTCATAATCTTTGTATTTGCAAATCTGAAGGACCCCCAGTAGTTTTGCACTCTATTTGTTATTTTACCAGTAGTGGAATATGCATTGAAAAGAAAAGAAGAAATCTTTCAAAGTGATTTAAGGCATGAAACATTTCTGTAGCATAAAAACCAGTTTTAAGTAATAATTTATTTCATAACATTTTTACCTTGGTATATTTTTTCTTTAAGGAACATAGCATTTTTATGTGTAACTCCATATTTTATTCCTCTTTCAAAAATATTCATTTAGTATTCACCCCCTTTAATCACTGTGAAATAAGGTAAAATATACAATGCTTATTTAAAATATTAAACAATAAAAAGCCTACATAAAAATGTAAAAATGTTGTCACAAATGAACGCGAAGAAAATGTTTCTCTAAAATATGTGTATTTAGTAGAACATTGATAAAAAACGATTATTCTGCATGTTTAAAGCAGAGGAAAAATAAATGGCATTTGCATTTGTATATACCCTTAACCACAGGAATTTAGTTTCCACCCAATTTTCCTTTAGCTACCAGTTAAGACTGCTTCTAAAATGTAACTCGGTCTTTCAACAATATTGAATTATAAATTTTATATTTTTTGAATTTGGTTTCAATTGCTAGGCGTTTCCCATACTCTTCTAGTCACCTTAGTAATTTGTTATTTTGATAATTTTGTTTATTTGTCATTTAACTCTAATGAATCTTAACCAAAATAGTTTTTTATATAATTGAGCCTTTCCAAAGTATTTGAACTTAACTAGATTTTCCAAAGTATTTGAACTTAAGTACATTTTAAAAATTTCTGTATTTGGAAGGTCTTGCCAGATTCCAGGAAATTAAAATTTTTTTCTGGCTAAACCAATTCTAGATGACAGTACATAATAGTTTAGGGGGAAAAAAAGCATCTTATCTGTTTATCTGTGTTTATGTAACTCAGTATCTATATAAATTTTTTTTTTTTTTTTACTTCTGGACAAATGGCTTTAGGTAAATAAAATATTAAGTAATTGATAGTTTTCTCTCTTTTCAAATTTCATAAATATAATTATTGTTACCCAATACCCAGATGTTAATATAAGCAACTACTTTACTGAAGATGAATAAAGATCAGACTTCAAATTCTGATCTATATTTTAGGATAATTTTATTTATAAGACTTTTAAGAAACTAGTTTTTAGAGGATGATAATCCATGGAACTATTTTGCCCCCTGAAAGAAAGCAATGAAGTGACATTATAAAGAAACATTAATAATTTGCTAATTGAATTACATGTACCTTGTAAACTTATCTTACATTTAAGGAAATAAATCTGAAAGGAATAATTAACCTAGAAATATTTATAGATAAATGTATTTATAGACATAGCCTTAAAATAGTTGATTTTGTGGTAATATTATAGTTTGTTGTTAATGATACTTTTGAAAAAAGGTATTTTTAATGTTTTTTAATAAAGTGTGACTAAATGCCTTTTGCATAGCAAAAAAAGATACACTTTTATTGTTTTTTATTTAATGTGGGTAAGCTAACATAAATATTTTTTTGTGACAGCTAAATGTCTAGCTTTGTGCACATTCTGTTTTTTGGGAGATTATTGGATTATAAATAGTTCAGAAATGTGTAATTTGCTGGAGAGCTTTAATTTGTTCCTCCATTTAATGTTTATTAAACAACTCTACATAAAATTATTGGTAAGCAATGCTGTAACCACTAAATTCAACATAAATTAGATCTAAATTAATCTAATTGATTGGTAAAGACTTATTTTAAAAGGGGAATGCTTATGTTGTTTTTCCTAAACTTAGAAGTGGCAACAATACAGGGGTTTTAGAAATAATCCTGTGTTTATCAATAATTATATATTAATCTAATTATAGTGGTATATTGTAACTCATTTATAAATAAACAGCTCCCAAAATATTTCCCATGACTCCAGTTAGTCTGGGTGAGTATTCTGATATGCTGAGTCTGGATTCACATTTAACAAGTTGATATTAGAGTAGCATTTAGTAATGTCAGCTATCTGTACCGAGCAGCCGTGAAACTAAATCACTGCTTTGGTCAGGGACCCTGGTTTTTAAAGCACTGAGAGTCTAGAAATTCTCTTCTTACGTGTTTAGCTACCAGTCTCCAGCAGCATAATATCCCGTTTCTAGCTCTCTGTAGTGACCACTCTTTAATGGCTAATATTTTAAAATCTAGGGAGAACTTTCACCTGTATCTGCAACAGGGCTCTGTTCTGTGTTTACAACTTAGAATGAAAATGGGACTTTGTAGTCTGTGTGATAATGTTTGTTTTATTTATTTGCTATCAAAGGACATAACAATAACTGGCATATGTTTCTTATAGATACTTGCTGAAATACAATATTACTTTTGTAAAGGCTGTGTGATGACATTTGACATGAAAGTAGATAGTTGAAGTTTTAACATTGTAATATTTTGTCAGCTCAGTCAAGAAATAGTTTTTATCTAGTTATAAAAATGACTCTTCAGTTTTCTAAACTCTATGGACAGTTTACTCAGTTGTTACTTTATTTTCTCCTGTCTATTGTTCTCTAAATCACCTACGTTATGTTGTTAGGATGCTCAGAGATTTTGTTATCCTATTATTTAAAATACCTCAGCATTGTGTACACATTTGTACATGTCTTCCATTCTTCACATAGATGCACATTTTTATCCAAAAGTTTGGCTTTCCATTTTTTCTTTATGTTACAGATTTTTTCTTCATTTCCTGTTGCTTCATCCTGGGTGGGTAAATTGTTTAAGCCTGGTGTGGTAGAACTTTAAAAAACCCTTTCTCAATTATTTCAAAAGCCTGTAACACTAATCTCAAGCTGACACATTTTAACAACCTACTTAGTTGTTCTTCCTAAGTGTTTTAAATATGTGTTTGTTTTAGTGTTCCATTATTTTCACAGTTCTGTTAACTTTAGCAGACTATTTAGAGACATTTGGTTAAATTTATTTTAAACAACACTTAATCTTTCCTATAAAAACTAATATACTTTATAAATATTGACTCTAAAACGGTGATGCAACAACGTGAATGACCCATTTTAGAAATTTGGTAAGAGATGTACACTTGTGAATGCATATCTCTTAGAACTGAGGAACTAGAATATTTTTAAAAAATCTTTAAAAAAGATTTTACTTATTTATTTATTTGACAGAGAGAAAGAGATCACAAGCAGACAGAGAGGTAGGGGGAAGCAGGCTCCCTGCTGAGTAGAGAGCCTGATGTGGGGCTTGATCCCAGGACCCTGAGATCATGACCTGAGCCGAAGGCAGAGGCTTTAACCCACTGAACCACTCAGGTACCCCCTAGAGGAACCAGAATATTAATTTCAGAGTGGTTCAGGGAGCTGAGTTGTTTGCGTCAGAAACACTTCGATTTCTCTGTAGATATGATTTCTTTAATTCATTCATCTGGCACACATTTGAGTGCCTACTGTTTGCCAGACACTAATCCAAGCCCTGGGAACAAAAGATAATAAAATACGGTCTCCTTGGAGGAACTCCCATGCTAGTAATAGAGATATGCAGGTAAACAAACAGAAATTCAGTCTAACGGGTGATGTGCTAAAATAGAGGTGTGTATGAGAAGGTGAGAAAGATGCAAGAGTACTCATCTGGAGGAGAGGACCTGGTTGATAGAGGGAGACTTCACAGACGTGGTGACATTTGAGCTGAGTCTCAGTAGGTGAGTTGGAGTTCACCAGGCAGAGAAGGCAAAGAGGGTGTTCTGGAATAGAGATTCTCAATTTTGGCACTGTTCACATTTGGGCTGGATACTTTTTCTTGTGGGAGTGCTGTCTGGTGCCTTAGGATGTCCAGCAGGATCCCTGGCCTCCACTTCTTAGATGCCCATAGCACCCCTCTCTTCTAGTTGTGACAATCAGAAAATGTCTCCAGATGTTGCCGAAGGTCCCCTAGGGGCAAGATTGATTCCTATTGAGAATCGTTGCTCCAGGCAGAAGCAGCGGCATGTGCAAGGCTAGCTGTGTGAAAGGAGATGTCATGAAGTAAGGATCCAGGAGAAGGGCAGATTGGGAGGACGATGGAGAAATCATGTGGTATTAGGTTCATGTATTGAGAGGGCACCCCTGGGAGCTGGTAGAGATACAGGATCAGCGCTCCAGAGAGAAGCGAGGGCCGGAACTGTAGCTCAGGAGTTAAAAGTATAGTTAGGGCCTTAGCTAAGGGTGAACCAAAAAGCATAAAAGTGAGATGGGAGGGGGTAGTAAATCAGAATTCTGGGGACCATAGACTATGGGGGACAGCAGAAGAAGAGATGATCAGGAGACTAAGAAGAGCCACTGGAGAGGCAGAGAGGCCAGGAGAGCAGGGAAGCCCAGAAGTCAAGGGAAGGGACAATTCAAGGAGGGCAGCATGCGGGACCACAGAATCCACACGTCTGTGGTGGTTAGGAGGTCCGTAGTGACTTCAGCAAGAGTGTGATCAGGGGTAGAGCGTGAAAGCTGGGCTGAAGAGAATGAAACATGTAAGGAAGAGAAATATCAGTGTTATAAAACAGGCATGAGTTAGTGTGGGCACAATATATACTGAATGGTTGGTATACAGAAGACATGGTGTTGGGTGGATATAAATGCACAAATTCTCTGTCCATGAGAATATTACAACCTAGGGGAAGACGGGGCTTCTAGTTCTTTATTCTTTTGCCTTTGAATAAGTGAGTATGAGCAGTGAAACCAGATACGGAGATTCAGTAATATGAAATTAAAGAAACAACACGTTAGGAGTGCAAACTTGACGCTGCCTATGAGTAGTCACAGCTCACTTTGAACAGTATCATTCTTAACTTTCTCCTCCTCTCTCCACCATCAAAAAGAGGATGAAACAAAAACAGAGCCTCCCCATAGGAAGCAAGTCTGGGTTAAAAGGACAGTGGCTACAAACAACTCAGAAAATAGATGTCTCTGTCTTTCTGTCATGGGCTTCTTCCAGGATATGGGGCCCACCGTGTACTAGCTGTTGTGAGGCCTCCCCCTTCTAGACCCACTGTCCCTTTGCATTTGGGTGACAGTGAACAAGATAGACCAGGAGAAGTCAGGACCAGGAGGCTGTTTGGGCAGAAGGGGCTGGGCACAGTCCCTGCGTGGGGCTAGCCTGTGTGTTGAGGTCAGTAGGGTGGTTAGCAGGCGTGAATGAGTGCTAAGAAAGGGAACCAATGATCTTGTCAATATGTCCAGGAAATACCTGAAGTATTGCTCAAGTATGTGGTTCTGTAATCTTTGTTTGCCCTGGGTGAGACTGGAAGACTATAGTCAGATGAAGACAGACACTTAGCAATGGAAGAAAGCATTTCAAGACACAAGAGATGAGCAAATCTGTCTGGACATGGGAGCAGTTGTTGAAAAGCAATTTTACGAACCCTGAGATTTAACAAAGCTTCTTAGATAGAACTAGAGCAGATCTGAGAACTTGAAAGGGCAAGTGGGTAGCTTGTTTTTGTACCTTGCAGTTCAATTCTTGGGCTAGTAACACAAAGAACATCTTGACCAAGCGAATCCATGATCTTTCTAGTTAGGATCTAGATATCTGAGGGGGTGGGAAATAGGGGGAACATCAGGCTTTCTCTTGATTCCGATGTGTTATAAAACCATCACACTGTGAAACATTGTGTGATATGCCTTAATAGAAAAAAATATTACCTAAAAAAAAAAAAGAAATTTACATCAAGGATATTGGTGGTACAATAGACAATCTCTTTAAATTCAGTTGTTTGTTAAATACAGAAACAATCTGGGTGCCTGGGTGGCTCAGTGGGTTAAAGCCTCTGCCTTTGGCTCAGGTCATGATCCCAAGGTCCTGGGATGGAGCCCCGCATCGGGCTCTCTGTTTGGCAGCAAGCCTGCTTCCCTTCCTCTCTCTCTCTCTGCCTGCCTCTCTGTTTACTTGTGATCTGTCTGTCAAATAAGTAATAAATTTTTAAAAATCTTAAAAAATTTTAAAAACAAATAAATACATTAAAAAATTAAAAAAATAAATACAGAAACATTCTTTACAGATTTTTTGTCTTTTGTCCCCCTTACAAAAGCTGAGTGTGTGACATTTTATGATATAGCTAAAATAATATTATCCAGGCTACTTCCTTTTTTCCCCTTTTTCTCTCAAATTTTTGTTGGCAAGCTGCCCTCTAATGTTTTGAAGATTGCAACTGGAAAATTCCTTAAGTTGTCAATTGGACCAGCAATTCTCAAATTTTCATGCCCATGCACATCTCCTGGAGATCTTATTAAAAGGCAGATTCTGGTTCCATAGGTCTGGGATGTCTGAGAGTTCCATATTTTTAACAAGCTCCAAAGTCATATCAATGCTGCTAATTTCTCAAACACACTTTGAGAAGACCATTCTTTTATGAGAACAGTTTATAGTTGAAGTATCCGATGAGTCTTTCTCCCACTTTTACATACAGCAGAGCTACAGGTATACTGTGGCCAGGGCCAAAATAATTTGCAATGAATTTTAAGTCTACTTAGGCATTAGACTCATTATTGATTGAGACCATGTAATATAGAAGAGGTTGTTTGGACCAAGAAACATTCAAGGGCAAGGTTACCTACCTGCTTTATAAAAGAACTTATTAATATGACTCTTGCAGAATTCTGACTATTAAATTTTCCAGGATTACATTTTAGTTTCACTTAAGAATTTAAAAATATTAGTCTATAACACTTGTGGTTCTACTTAAGGGAAGCTCTTACATTTATAATGGCCTAATTCTGGTCTATGTTGTTTTTAAAACTGTTGCCTACATTAGTTTTTTTCACCCTCTCAGCATGAGATTTGAAAAATACACAACTGAAATATTATATGTTTCTTAAATATTTTGGCTTTTTCAAGCAATATCTTCTATCTCCTTCTTTATGAACATTTTGAATCTTTTCAATATACTTTCCTATAGCAGCGTCAATTAGGGTACTACCAAGAATTTTTAAATCCTATACTGGTTTGTGTAACGAATTGAAACTTTTGAACTATCCTTTTGATAGTTCTATAAGGAGAAAATTTAGAAATTCATTACATACAGCTTTGTTATGCTTCTTAAAAGTATTTGTTACTTCTCAAATATAAAGCAGGACATGAAAACTTAGGACCTGTCCTCCCATTGGAGCGCTTTAAGAAATCTTGGTAGCTGGTTTTGGTAGACTTTGTAGCCACTTGTGGCTTAGCCTAATTTCAGGGAGCCTAATAAGATATTAAACATTTCAGGTAAGAAGTGGGGAAACGTAAGCATAGCAAAAATATAGTTAAAGATGGGGAGATAGAAATAGATAGGCAAGCAAGCAGACAAGCAAATGTAAATTTTCTAGACAATCAGAGGATGATTCTAGAGAAAAAAAATTAAGCAAATGGGTAAACTTTTCTGGGTTCTGCTTTACTAGGATGTAAGTCCCTGGATCAGGGACTTTTTGTCTTACTCATTGCTATATTCCCAGTACCTAGAACAGTGCCTTGCTCAAAACAGACCCTCAATAAATATTTATTAAATTAATAACCCAAACAAAGGGACCCTTTGGAATGGTAGAGATGACTGTAGAGTCCCGATAGATGAGGGTGACCAGACAGCCTTGCTCAAACAGATAACCAAACTAGGATATTTAAGGGATGACTATAATGATGAGTGGGAGCTACTTGACGCTTCAGCCTTTGCATGAAAGAGCAGCACTCTTAAATGAATACCTTGTCCCTGGGGTGGATGCCAGTGGAATATTATGATCGTGACTCAAGGATTAGTTTCCACAGTGGAGTCTGATTCATAGCCTACATATTCCACTAACTGGTACCATAGAACTCTGTGTCTGGATGGAGGCTCAGATTAAGTTTTCTGAAAAGAAGATTGAATGAGCTAAAACTTTAAAGGGTATTTCAACAAAGGCCATTTGACCAGCTTTACATTTATCATTGTTTAATAGAGTGAATTCATTCCAAACGATCTTAGGAACTGGATTCTCAGAGTTGTTCCTGGAGTTTCAAGTAACTGTTTTAGCCAAGAATGACCTTTACCTTTTGTATCAAGGCTGAAAGACGGAACCTTCTTAAAGAGTCATGGAGCTTAATGGAAACCAAAGTCATCTTGAAAGTAAATGAGTTTAACAAGTATTTATCAGAAATAGAATATGTGCCTGCCGTGAGTAGCAAATATTATTCCTGGCTTTGAGGAGTTTACAGTTTAGGTGAGAAGACAGCAGAATCTATTAAAAAAAAAAAATACAACTAGAGGACAATATAGTATAGCATATAATAATGTCCATATACCTACTTTAGGTAGGTGAGCACCTAAACTCTGAGATATGTGATTACCTATCTAATTTTTAACGAATTTAAATTTTTATCAAGATAACATGTGCTTGTTTTAAAAATCAGGTGTTATTTTTTTTGAAAATTCCCTTTCTGCCTTTTTCTCTTGTTCTCTCTTCCTAGAATTCCAGGGAGCCAAAGTTTACATCTCTTAGATTGCTCCTATAATTTACTTTTCTCTCCCATTCTCTGGTGGTTTTGTTGTTGTTGTTGTTTGTTTGTTTGTTTGTTTTTGCCTCCTATTCTTTCAATTCTTTCTGGACGATTTCCCCCCAAATTTCCACTTCTCTTTAATTTTAAAATTTTGGTTATTTAAATTTCTAAAGTTCTATCTTGTTTTCTGGTGATTCCTATTCTTATTCTAGTTTCATAAATATAATCTCTTATTTCTTTGAAAATTTTTACTTCAGCTTTGTTTTTTGTTTTTTTGTTTGTTTGTTTGTTTTTGGTTGTTGTTGTTTTTCTAAGTGTTGTTATGAATCCTGCATTGTCAATGGTTCTTATGGGTCACTTTGCTTATCGTTTTTTGTTTCTCTTTGTTATTGGACATTTTCCTTCAGGTGTCTGGTGAACCTTCGCTGTCTCTTCATATTTGAGAATGAGTCACTACTAAGTGATCTGGAGACTCCGTAATTGGGTGGGGCTTTTTAAACTGGTAGGCTTCATTGCTGGGAGACTTCCTTCTTCTGACTGTTAGTATCTTGACGTTTTTTTCTCAGAGTTCAGTTTGTTTCCGCCACAAAAGAAGCTTTCACGATTGCCAAGTTATGGTCCTTTTTTTTTTTTTTTTTTTTTTTTAACATAGGCTCCAACACAGGGCTTGAACTCGTGGCCCTGAGATTAAGACCCCCACCTGAGATCAAGAGTTGGATGCTTAATCAACTGAACCACCCAAGGCGCCCCACCCAGTTATGTTCCCTAGCCATGGTTAGTGATAAACTATGGATGAAGGTGATTTCTTTAGGTTCTGAAACTGAGTTAGTTCAGTTTGGTAAACACCTTAAGAGTGATATTTACTTACCAAATCCTTAAGGCACTGTTAGTACCTTAATTAATTTACAGTAGGTGAGGTACCTGATTTTCATACCTGTTGTCTGAATATACATTGTATGTATTCTAGAAGTGAAGATACTCTTAGAAAGACTAAATTAAACATTCTTTGTAATAGAATATGTGATTTCCTTAACATGTTTCCTAACCTTTTACATTCTTGGCAATCCATTTAAATTTAATACCCATGATTATCATCCTGTGGAAGAGAATAGACTATTAAAAATATGTTTGAGGACAAGAAGAAAGAGGTAATGGTCATGGTCTCCTAGTGGAATGTGATATTGGATGCTTGATGTTACTTGAACTTGAAACTTTAATTACGATTTTTTAAACTTTTAAATTTTTTATATTTTAAAAAATATTTAAATTTTTAAAATATTAAAAATAAAAATATTAAAAATTTAAAAAGAAAACATTTTTTTAATTATGATTTTTTTTTAACTAAGAAACCTGATAGATTCTTTTTAACCCTATATCTGTGAGTCCAGGTCCTTTCTTATTGCCATTGTTGAGTGAAAACTAAGTGTGGGGATTATTATTTAAACATATTACTGGACAACCAGTTTATCTTTCAAATATTTCTTTTTCTGTTCATTTGATTTGTGACCCAACATTTTTAGTTACTTTGTTCTTTCTGATTAATTTAATTTTATTTATTTTTAAAGATTTTATTTTATTTTTTTATTTTTCTTTTCAGCATAACAGTATACATTGTTTTTGCACCACACCCAGTGCTCCATGCAATACGTGCCCTCCCCAATACCCACCACCTGGCTCCCCCAACCTCCCACCTCCCGTCCCTTCAAAACCCCTCAGGTTGTTTTTCAGAGTCCATAGTCTCTCATGGTTCATCTCCCCTTCCAATTTCCCTCAACTCCCTTCTCCTCTCCATCTCCCCATGTCTCTATGTTATTTGTTATGCTCCACAAATAAGTGAAACCATATGATAATTGACTTTCTCTGCTTGACTTATTTCACTCAGCATAATCTCTTCCAGTCCCGTCCATGTTGCTACAAAAGTTGCATGTTCATCCTTTCTAATGGAGGCATAATACTCCATAGTGTATATGGACCACATCTTCCTTATTCATTCATCCGTTGAAGGGCATCTTGGTTTTTTCCACAGTTTGGCGACTGTGGCCATTGCTGCTATAAAGATTGGGGTACAGATGGCCCTTCTTTTCACTACATCTGTATCTTTTGGGTAAATACTCAGTAGTACAATTGCAGGGTCATAAGGAAGCTCTATTTTTAATTTCTTGAGGAATCTCCACACTGTTCTCCAAAGTGGCTGCACCATCTTGCATTCCCACCAACAGTGTAAGAGGGTTCCCCTTTCTCCACATCCTTTCCAACACACGTTGTTTCCTGTCTTGCTGATTTTGGCCATTCTAACTGGTGTGAGGTGGTATCTCAATGTGATTTTAATTTGAATCTCCCTGATGGCTAGTGATGATGAACATTTTTTCATGTGTCTGATAGCCATTTGTATGTCTTCATTGGAGAAGTGTCTGTTCATATCTTCTGCCCCTTTTTTGATATGATTATCTGTTTTGTGTGTGTTGAGTTTGAGAAGTTCTTTATAGATCCTGGATACCAACCTTTTGTCTGTACTGTCATTTGCAAATATCTTCTCCCATTCCATGGGTTGCCTCTTTGTTTTGTTGACTGTTTCCTTTGCTGTGCAGAAGCTTTTGATCTTGATGAAGTCCCAAAAGTTCATTTCGCTTTTGTTTCCTTTGCCTTTGGAGGCATATCTTGAAAGAAGTTGCTGTGGTTGATAAAGATTTTATTTTTAAATAATCTCTACACCCAACAAGAGGCTAAACTTACAACCCCAAGATCAAGAGTCACATGGTGCACCGAATGAGTCAGCCAGGTACCGCCTGATTAATTTTATTGATCAAATAACACATACTATATATTTCTATCTCCTTTAACACGGTTTATGAATTTCATTGTGTTCTTTTTCTTCAGTAATTGTTATAAACTACCTAAATTATTATAAACCACCTACCTTTTGTTCAATTACATTTTAACTTTCATTATGGAAAATTTCAAACACACTGTGTGCCCCCAGTAAACTCCCAGTTTCAGCTGTTATCAACATGTTGCCAGTCATGTCATCCATCTTTCCCCTCCCTTTTTTCTCCTGGATTTTCTTTCTTTTTTCTTTTTTTCTTTTTTTTAGTAAATCCCATACATCATATAATTTTACCATAAACACTTCAGAATTCATCTGTAATGGATTAAGGACCTTTTAAATATATAAAAACTACAGTACAATTTCACACTTAACAAAATTAACACTAGTTCTAAACTGTTTTGACTGGAACTCTACATAAGTCAACGAGGTCATTTTAGTAATGACATAGCTCAAGATGGATACCTCTCCTTTAACCTGTGTCTGCCTAACTCTTCATCTCCTTTAAGGTGTTTATTTTGCTTTGGGGCTGAGCATGTCAATTATTTACCATGGGATTTTCTGTTTCTTTAACCAGATAATTTTTGATAATATATTTGTTACCAATAAAACAGGCTTTCACTTTGGAACCTAAAACTAAAAGATTATAGTTAGGACTGGAATTTATCACCTAAACTACACCTTACCTCAATTTTAAATCACTGCAAATCTGCATTTAGGGTTTAAACATCTAGGATACCCACATCTTCATCCCTGGGTAGAATGAAAATGTACACTATGTATACTATGTACACTATGTACTAGTACACTATGTACACTATGATGAATTAGCTATATTCCTCTTATTCCTTCTCTGAGTCTTAATTTCATGTTTATGAAGTATGAAATTTATGAAACTTGGCAGAGTTGCTTGAGGACTGAAAATTTCATGTCTGTTTGGCAGATAAATGGTGCTCAGTAAAAAGCAGCCATTATCTACCTTCTAATTTGTGGTGAGACTACGTGAAGATACATCGTAAACTGAAAAGTACCACAATGTGTTAACATAATAATTGTTTTATTTGTGTATAAAGTGAATCATATATACATTTAAGAATCTAGGTTAATAATTAAGTAAAAGAAAATGCATGAAAAGACCATATTAAAAAAACACTGTTAAAACAACAACAACAACAAAAACACAGTTGGGGGCACCTGGGTCGTGCAATCAGTTAAGCGTCCAACTCTTGGTTTTGGCTCAGGTCCTGATCTCAGGGTCCTGGGATTGAGCCACATGTCGGGCTCCACGCTCAACACAGTCTGCTTCTCCCTCTCCCTCTGCCTCTCCCTCCTGCTCTCTCTCTCTCAAATAAATAATTAAAATCTTAAAAAAATAGTAAAAATGTAAAAAGCACAGTTGACCCTTGAACAATATAGGGGTTAAGGGTGCCAATCCCCCTAGTCACCATGCAGTTGAAAATCTGCATATAACTTTTGATTCCCCCAAAACTTAACCACTTATAGTCTACTGTTGACTGGAAGTCTTGCTGACTGACAGCTAATTAACACATATATTATATGTTATGTGTATTATATACTATATTCTTACAATAAAGTAAGCTAGAGAAAAGTTGTTATTGAGAAAATCATAAGGAAGAGAAAATACATTTACAGTATTGTATTGTAGTTATAAAAAATAAATTCACATTTAAGTGGACCTGTGTAGCTCAAACCCATGTTATTCAACAGTCAACTATAACACAAAAATACAGACTAGAAATCTGGGGAAGCATTTCTTTTTTTTTTTTTTTTTTAGATTTTATTTATTTATTTGTCAGAGAGAGAGGGAGAGAGAGCGAGCACAGGCAGACAGAGTGGCAGGCAGAGGCAGAGGGAGAAGCAGGCTCCCTGCCGAGCAAGGAGCCCGATGTGGGACTCGATCCCAGGACGCTGGGATCATGACCTGAGCTGAAGGCAGCTGCTCAACCAGCTGAGCCACCCAGGCGTCCCTGGGGAAGCATTTCTTCATAAGACTCGATCAAAGATCAAGATACATTTTTAAAGGAATATGGTTTTTTCCAAAGCCCTATTATGAACTAAAGCATAGCTTTTTTTTTCTTAGACTCAATTTTGATATGCATATTCTTGGGGAAAAACTACATCACTGCTAGATGCACAAAAGAAATACAGAAATAAATAAGAATTATACAGCAAATTCATGGCAGGAGATAATTAGCAACTAGAAAGTCCAATTTGTGGGCCACAAAGCTCCTCTTAATGCACAACTGATAGTTTTAAAGAAGCTGATCCTATTACTTTTTTTTTAAAATTTATTTATTTGTCAGAGAGAGAGAGAGAGCACAGGCAGACAGAGTGGCAGGCAGAGGCAGAGGGAGAAGCAGGCTCCCTGCCGAGCAAGGAACCCAATGTGGGACTCGATCCCAGGACGCCGGGATCATGACCTGAGCCAAAGGCAGCCGCTTAACCAACTGAGCCACCCAGGTGCCCCCTATTACTTTTTTTTTTTTTAATGCCTCATTGAAAACAGCGATTTGGACACTATTTTATTTTTTATTTATTTTTTTAAAAGATTTTATTTATTTATTTGGCAGAGAGAGATCACAAGTAGGCAGAAAGGCAGAGAGAGAGGAGGAAGCAGGCTCCCTGCCAAGCAGAGAGCCCGATGCGGGGCTCGATCCCAGGACCCTGGGATCATGACCTGAGCCAAAGGCAGAGGCTTTAACCCACTGAGCCACCCAGGTGCCCCTGGACACTATTTTATTGACTTTATGTCATTGATAGAGTCAGCTTCTAGCCATAAGATGATAGATTCTTTCTTTTCAGTTTGTAAACTAAAGAATTCCAAATTGTCTCAGTTGGTGTTGTTTTTAATGCACTTTATTTTTTAGAGCAATTTTAGATTCACAGCATAGTGAACAGAAGGCCCAGGATTCTCTATATCCCCCTACTCTGAAACATGTAGCCTCCCCCATTACCAACAGCCTGGGCCAGAGTGGTACATTTGTTAAAATTCATGAACCCGTACTGACACATTGTTACCATCCAGAGTCCAGAGTTGAATTTAGTGTTCACTCTTGGTGGTGTACATGCTGTGGGTTTGGACAAATCATAATGGCATGTATCTATGCACCATTATAGTATGATACAGAGTAGTTTCACTACTTTGCCTCTTCCTCTCTCCATCCTCTAATCCCTGGCAACTGGTGATCTTTCTACTGCCTTTATAGTTTTGCCATTTCCAAAATGCCACATAATTGAAATCATACTGTAGGTAGTCTTTTCAAATTGGTTTCTTCCACTTAGTAATATTCATTTAAGTTCCTTCCATGTCTTTTCATGACTTGATAGCTTTTTTTTTTCCTTTTTCTTTTCGTACTGAATAACCGTCCATTGTCTGAATGTACCTTAGGTTATTTACACACTCACCAATGGAAGGACATCTTGGTGGCTTCCAAGTTTTAGCAATTGTGAGCAAAGTTGCTGTGAATGTCTGTGTGCAGGTTTTTATGTAGAGTTAAGTTCTCTTTTGGGTAGATACCAAGTAGTGTAATTGCTGAATCATATGATAAGAGTAAGTTTAGTTTTTAAAGAAACTGCCAGCTAACGTTCTGAAGTGGTTGTACTATTTTGCAGTCCCATAGTCAGGGTGTAAGAGTTCCTGTTGTTCCACATCTTTACCAGTGTTTGGTGTTGCCAGTGTTCTACGTTTTGGCCATTTTAAACATGTGTGTAATGGTATCTCATTATTATTAAAATTTGCATTTCAAAGCATATGATGTGACACATCTTTTCATATGCTTATATGCCATCTCCTCTTCTTGGTGAGGTGTCTGTTGAGGTCTTTGGCCCATTTTTAAGTCAGGTGTGTTTTCTTACTGTCAGTTTATAAGCCTTCTTTATATATTTTGGATAATAGTTCTTCACCAGATATGTCTTTTTCAAATATTTTCTCCCAGTCTGTAACTTGTGTTTTCATTCTCTTGACAGTGTCTGGCATAGCAGTTTTTAATTTTAATGAAATCCAACTTATCAATAATTTCTTTCATGGAACATCTCTTTGGTATTGTATTTTTTTTAAGATTTTATTTATTTATTTGACAGAGAGAGAGATCACAAGTAGTCACAGCAGCAGGCAGAAAGAGAGGGGGAAGCAGGCTCCCCACTGAGCAGAGAGCCCCGATGCGGGGCTTGATTCCAGGATCCCAAGATCATGACCTGAGCCAAAGGCACATTGCCAAACCCAAAGTCATCTAGGTCTGTGACCCATTTTGAGTTAATTTTAACAAAGGTTGTAAGGTCTGTGCCTAGGTTCTTTTTTTTTTTTTTTTAAGATTTATTTATTTATTTATTTGACAGACAGAGATCACAAGTAGGCAGAGAGGCAGAGAGAGAGGAGGAAGCAGGCTCCCTGCTGAGCAGAGATCCCTATGCAGGGCTTGATCCCAGGACCCTGGGATCATGACCTGAGCCGAAGGCAGAGGTTTAACCCACTGAGCCTCCCAGGCACCCCCCCCCCTTTTTTTTAATGTGAATATCCCATCATCCCCAGCATCATTTGCTGAAGAGACTTTCTTTTCTCCATTGTATTGTCTTTGTTTCTTTATTTAAGGTCAGTTGACTTTTGGGGGTAGCTAGGTGATGGGCATTAAGGAGGGCACTTGATGTAATGAGCACAGGGTGTTATATGCACCTGATGAATCACTAAATTCTACCTTTGAAACTAATGATACACTATATGCTAATTAAATTGAATTTAAATAAATTAACAAAAAAGGTCAATTGACTATGTGGGTCTATTTCTGGGCTCTCTATCCTGTTTCATTGAACTCTTTGTCTATTCTTTCACTGTTACCACACTGTCTGGGTTATCAGTTAAATAGTGAGGTGGTGTCATTCCTTAAATTTTGTTCTTGTTCTTCACTATTTTATTGACTGTTCTTTTGCCTCTCCATATAAATTTTAGAATCAACTTTTGAAATTCACAAAATAACTTGCTAGGATTTTGATTAGGATTGCATTAAACCATAAATCAAGTTGGAAAGAACCAACATCGTGAAAATTTTGAGTCTTCCTATCTGTGAACATGAACTATCTCTTCATCTTTTTAGTTTTTCTTCAAATTCATGCATCAGTCTTGTAGTTTTTCTTATAGATCTTGTATTTTGTTATGTTTATATTTAACTATTTCTGTTTGGGGGATGCTAATGTAAATGATACTATGGCTTTAATTTCAAGTTCTACTTGTTAATTGCTAGTATAGGGAAAAGGAGTCGACTTTTCTATATTAATATTGTGACCTTGTGACTTTGTGAAAATTGCTCATTAGCTGCAGGAGTTTTTTGGTCAAATTTTTTGCGTTTCCTATAAGACAATAATATCATTTATAAAGACAGTGTGATTTCTTCTTTCTCAATCTGTATATTTTTTATTTCCTTTTCTTATTATATCAACCAGGACTTTCATTACAATGCTGAAAGGAGTGGTGAGAGGGGGCATCCTAGCCTTGTTCCTGATCTTAATGGGAAAGCTTCTAGTTTTTCACCACTTAGTATGTCAGATGTAGGTTTTTTGTGGCTATTCCTTATCCAACTGAGGAAGTTCCCTCTATTCATAGTTTACTGAGGACTTTTATCGTGGATAGCTATGGGGTCTTGTAAAATGGTTTTTCTGCACCTATTGATATAGGTGCAGAAAATAATCTTGGTTTTTTTTTTTTCTTGTGATTTTTTTTTCTTCTTCTGCCTGTTGATGTGATGTATCATGATAATTGATTTTCAAACATCAAAATAATTTTCTACCTGGTCTAAACCCTACTTGGTTATGGTTGTATTATTCTTTTTATACATTGTTGGATTCAATTTGCTAATATTTTGTTGAAGATTTTTGTATCAATGTTCATGAGAGATAATGGTCTGTTGTTTTCCTTTTTTGTAATGTCTTTGTTTAGTTTTGGTTTTAGGGTAATTCTAGCTCCACAGAATGAATTAGGAAGTATCCCCTCTGCTTTTGTCTTCTGAAAGAGTTTGTAGAGAATTGGTATAATTTCTTCCCTAAGTGTTTGGTACAATTCACCAGTGAGCACATCTGGGCCTGGTGCTTTTTGTTTTGGAGCATTATTAATTATTGATTCAATTTACTTTATAGATATAGGCCTATTCAAAGAGACTATTAGTAGTCATTTTAAGATATCACAGTTTGCATTAATAGCACTATTTTGATTTAAGCTCATTTTCATTTTTTATAATATTTGAAACCATTAAATATCTTTATAAAAATCACATTATAACTTGGTTTTTATTTTATTTTGATCTTTAGGAATCAGATGATCTTGTATTATCTCTATATTTTTTTAATATCATTAACAAAAGATTACATTTACAAAAGATATCCCAGTGTGCCCATATATTTTTATATTCAAATGGTTGATTGGTAGTTATCAATAAGCTAAAAGCTAAGTAACTCAGCTATTATAATTTCATATTTATATAGTTTCTGTCTTTGGGATATTCATAAAAACTCAATTTTATATAATTCATATAAATAATTTTGTGCATCTGGTGGGGTTTTAAAAATATCCTTCTTTGGGCGCCTGGGTGGCTCAGTTGGTTAAGCGACTGCCTTCAGCTCAGGTCATGATCCTGGAGTCGCGGGATCGAGTCCCGCATCGGGCTCCCAGCTCACGGGGAGTCTGCTTCTCCCTCTGACCTTCTTCTTGCTCATGCTCTCTCTCACTGTCTCTCGCTCAAATAAATAAATAAAATATTTAAAAAAATAGATCCTTCTTATAGTTATCCTTCCCTTTACTGAAAGAAAGTTTGTATTTGGCTCTTGGGATTTTTTTTTAACCTGCTAAAATTATTTTGGATATTATCCTGAATTAGCATTTTAAAAATGTATAAGACAGGTGGTGAAACTGCCGAAATATATTATACTGATAGAAGCCCATCAAATCTGCATCCTCAGTACAGGTAACCTAAGTTTTCCTAAGATTCACCAGACTACAGGCGCTAGTGGAGACAAAATGACAGTTATAACCCAAGTTTCACTGATTTAGCCCTTCTCTTCTGTCCACAAAAGATCCCAGGCCACTGTAAGGTACTCTTCACTCTTTCTGGGGAAGGGATGGCTACCGTGCACTCTTGAACAAATCCAGTTCAGCTGACCACTGCTATTGCTAGCTTTATATGTACAGGCATTGTCACTTTGGGATACCACTGTGTCCCACTGGGCTCCTTCTTTTCTTTTTTTTTTTAAGTTTTTTTTTTTTTAAGATTTTTATTTTATTTGTCAGAGAGAGAGAGCGCACGAGCACAGGCAGACAGAGTGTCAGGCAGAGGCAGAGGGAGAAGCAGGCTCCCTGCTGAGCAAGGAGCCCAATGTGGGACTCGATCATGACCTGACCCGAAGGCAGCCGCTTAACCAACTGAGCCACCCAGGCGTCCCGGCTCCTTCTTTTCTTACCGTGACTTATTTCCCAAAGGAATATTTACAAAGTTTAACTCAACCTTTCCTTAGGCATGATAAACCAAACTGGTTTGTTTTTTTTTTTAATGTAGTCATGATTCCAAATACAGTATGGTGTGCCGTAGTTAGTCAGCTTTGGGGACATGTCTGAATTGCTGGGCAAGAACTAAAAGTAAAAGCTTAAAGCCAGAGAGTGTTGTTTTACTGAAAAATTTGCTGGAACTCCATAGTCCAATACAGTGGCCATTAACCACCTGTGGCTATGGAGATTGAAATTCATTGAAATGAAATCAAATTTTAAAATTCTGAACCTTATCTTTAGTAGACACACTTCAAGTGCTCAGTGGCCACAAGTAGCTACTGGCTACTGCATTGAACAGCACAGATACACAGTATTTCCATTATTGCACAAAGTTATATTGGACAGGGTTTCTCTAGAGCATTACATTCTGAGCCTCAAGCCACTGGTACCCCTGTAACTTTGACCGTGCTCCAGTCTGTTGAGGAAGGCACCTGAAGCTACACTTCTTGATAGCTGTGATGGCAGAAGGAACGGAACCACATCTCAGTGACCTTATTTTTCTCCACTGGTACCTGCTATTTAAGTGAGGAAATTTTGGTTTTAAAGGAGTCCATTGAGTTTTTATTTTCTTAAACAACAGTGACCCACATCCTTCCCCCTGGTCCTCTGTTTTCATTGATACATTATATTCTTCAGTAAAAATTATATGAGTTTTCAACCCTTGGCTGGGGGGGGGCTTCAAAAACTGTTTGTAGATCAGCTAAATTTACACTTGATCAAATGATCAGGTGATCAAATCATAAGAATAATGAGTTTCTACTTCTGAAATTTTTTTTAAAAACTTAAAAGAGATTATTTCAAAAGGTAAACGTTTTTAGAGAAATCATTTTTTTCTACCAGCACATAAGTAGTCTTCTACCAAAGTTTACAAAAAAATGAAGAATAAGGAGGGAGGGATACCTGGGTGGCTCAGTTGTTAAGGGTCTGTTTTCGGCTCAGGTCATGACCCCAGGGTTCTGGGATAGAGCCCTGCAACAGGCTCCCTGCTCGGCGGGAAGCCTGCTTCTCCCTCTCCCACTCCCCCTGCTTGTGTTCCCTCCCTCGCTGTGTCTCTCTGTCAAATAAATAAAATCTTAAAAAAAAAAATAGAACAAGGAGGAGGAGGAGGACAAGAAACACTGGGAATCATTTGATAATAAATTATTTTCTTTGTTGTTTAGACATATTCTTGGGCCAGTCCCTTCAGGTCCTCTCTTAATATATTCATTTTACTGACAATAAATCTTTGAAAGTATTTGCCAATCACTGTACCTTGCTTCTGCTTAATACTGTTTGTTGATTAAGAAAAATACTACTGAAACTCCAGCAAGCTGATTTTTTAAAGAATGTTTTTTATTGTGAAATGCAAAAGAATAGAAGACATCATCCCAACTTTTGATGGGCCAGTCTAAGTGAGGAAGACAAGGAGAATATGTAAGATGGTTTTAAATTAAGGATCAGAGAGTTGAAATGATTGTAGCCTCAAGGCTGCTTGCCTTGAGAGTTTGCAAGAGGTTCACATCATTCAAGTAGTCAGAAAACTTTGATAAATCCTGAATTGTCACAGATGTTCTCCAGACCCACTAATGCTAGCTGCTGTTTAATACACTGAAGAAACATATGTAGATTTCAGATTCAGTTACCTTTAAAGGTGACTAACCTAAAATCTGGAGCAATTGACCAATGAGCAAAATAACGACTTCCTACTATGAGCCAGACAGTGGCAAGCCTAGCACAATGAGGCAAAGCTTAGGGGTTATTTTTAATCTTCTCTTTAAACATTTTTAAACATTCATAGGTTATATTTAAACTATTAAATGGGGTAATTTCATCTGAATCCAAGTGTGGATTCCACCTCATGGATGTATTTTTTTAACTTGGCCATAGTATTAGTAGGAAATTAGGGTTATAATCTCATGGAACTTGAATTATAGATTCATGCAAAATGTTTTATCTGTCAAGATTTATCAACTGTGTGCAGATTGCAAGTGATGATTCCATAGGCCAAGGGTGGGCGAGGGATTGGCTCATGGTCCCTAAAAGGCAGAAAAGGTCAGGAGCAGATGGGGAAGGCTAGAGACAGTGTAGGGAAGAGGTCATACTGCCATTTCCTAAGGAAAACAGCCCCTTACAACTCAAAGAAAACTGGCTGAAAACCTTTTTCTGAGGCTGGAAATCCAGTAAATGATCCGGGAACATAGCCATAGTCAAAGCAGTGAAAAATACGGGCAGGGTTTCAGTATTCTGATCTGGAGCCCAAACATTACCAGGTTATCACACTGGCGGCAGAAAACGAAATTCAGTTCCAGGTTGAAGAAGGCAGTCAGACTGTAGGGAGTCAAGCAGGTCATTTAACCCTTTGGATTTTTGCTCCAACAATGTTCAACCCTCTTGAAATGGGCAAGCAGGACTTATTCTATTGTCTGAAAAGGAAAATCTGAAGCCATCTTCTCTGGGTGTCGTAGCATTTCCTGTCACATTGCTGATTTGGTTTCATAATGCTAGAACTATTAAGTAAGTTCTCTCCACATCATAGAGTACTTCCTGTGGTCTCAATAGCTAGTTTTTATAAAGGAGGGATTAATTGACATGAAGATGATATGTTTTAGTAAGTCAGGCCATGTAAATTTTTTTAAAGTAATTTAATAATTTTTTTTGGAGTAGGAGAGAACGGTTAATACAGATGTTAAAAGATACAAGTAAAGTAGAATTATAGAGGAGGAAATTAGCAATTTAGTCTCATCAAGAAAAGTTCCATTAGAATGGCATTGAGCTGAGCCTCATAAGGAGAATTCACACAGGCAGAGAGAGAAAAACCTTTCAGGAAGCATAAGTGAGTTTGAGAGGGAGAAATAGAGGATTTGTTCAGCAAAAGCATAGTACTCTATTGGGGGTCTTATATTAATAGACGAGGCTGCAAGGTAGATTGGAAATGCTAGGAAAGACCTAGCATCCCATGCTAAGGAATTTATAATTCTTCCTCTGGACCAGTATTTTTGAAATGTGTTCCTCCCCAGTCTGCAAGATAACCTAATATAAATCCATCCCATTGGGAAATAAGTTTGTATAGTACCACATGCTGTGTTTCTTAGGCTGTCACAATGCACACTAGTGAAGTTCTAAAGTCCTACAGGAAATGAACTTTTGAATTTTGTTTAACCAAATGTTTCCCAGTTATGTCACCACCTTTGACCTCTTTTAGTATCCAGCAGATCTATGATTCTTCAGAACACACTGGGGAAATGATATTTATTCAATAGCCAGTCTTCGAAAGTTTTGAAAAGAACATTGTTATAATTAGAAAATAGATTTTTATTTTTGCAATGTAAGCTAAAAGAAATGCAAGAAACTGACTCCTTTTGCTTCTTTTAGAGCAATTCTGTCTGTTATCTTGAAGTGTCTTAATTTATCTTGTGTGTTATCTCCAAACTGCCAAATCCATTTGGAAGTAGGCAGGATAACAATAGATAAATTTAGATGCCCTGCTTATCCTTCTTTAGCTGTTATCATTGTTTATTCTTCCTGGTTTTCTTTAGAAATTAAACTGAATAGAGATGTGGTTCTCTCCATGTGACTACTGGATGACGTAGCCTGAGTAACACTTGAGGACTTGTAAGAACTGTGAAAACCACTTGAGTGCACTAACTCAACTCAAATCCTTGGAAACTCTAGATTAAGGCTGGAAGCAGAAGCCTCTAGACTACTTCCCCAGCTGCCCTGGCTTCCCTTGAGCCATTTAAAAGTGATGATTTTAATTCATCTCCTCCCACTTACTT
The DNA here is from genome assembly GCA_004024625.1 of Mellivora capensis. Classification (NCBI taxonomy): domain Eukaryota; kingdom Metazoa; phylum Chordata; class Mammalia; order Carnivora; family Mustelidae; genus Mellivora; species Mellivora capensis. The sequence continues at coordinate 55,655 of PISX010005176.1, read as the reverse complement.
GTTTTTAAATTAATATCTGAGATTTTACACAGCTCTTGGGGTCTTAGAATTAAAGTCACTAGATCTTTCTCAACAGTAGAAGTCATCTACTCGTTTCTCATTTAGACTACAGATAGAATTCTCCAGAGATTATTAGCTTCAGTCTCTTCAAAAGTTTACCATTTTTTTAAAAAAAAAGATTTTATTTATTTATTTGACAGACAGAGATCACAAGTAGGCAGAGAGACAGACAGAGAGAGAGGGGGAAGCAGGTTCCCTGCTGAGCAGAGAGCCCGATACGGGCCGGATACAGGACTCGATACCGGGCTCGATACGGGGCTCGATACGGGGCTCGATCCCAGGACCCGGGGATCACGACCTGAGCCAAAGACATGGGCTTTAACCCATTGAGCCACCGCAGTGCCCCAAAAGTTTACCCTTTCTAAATTCCCTAATAGCTGGGCAGACATTCCTAGAAAGAAAAAAGTAGTAACATAATTTATTGGAGCTCAGGAAGATGAATCTGTGTGTCTGTTTATTTTCAAACAAAAATCAATATATATTTTTTTTTCTGGAAAGAAGATCCCTGTCCCTTTTATCAGTTATCTAGTAGTAGGCATTTCCTGGTTAAACTATAACTTTATATGTTTAGTCCTCTTGTGATTTTCCTTTGCTTGGAAATATAAATTTGAAACAATGGAGAAAATTGATGAGCCTTTCACCTTTTGTAAAGGGGACAGAAAGTTGTAATAAATGCAAAACTTTCTTCTTATCTTCTTTGGTTTAGAGGCACACAATATATGAATGCCTTATCTTTGGTTTAGAGGCATACAATATAAATTGCTTATAAAAGTATGTTGGAAATAAGTAAAACCTTAAAAAAAAAAAAAAGAGGGGGCGCTGGATGGCTCAGTTGGTTAAGTGTCTGCCTTCAACTCAGGTCATGATCCCAGTGTCCTGGGATCAAGCCCCACACCGGGCTCCCTGCTCAACTGGGAGCCTGCTTCTCCCTTTCCCACTCCCCCTGCTTATGTTCCCTTTCTCACTGTGTCTCTCTGTCAAATAAATAAATAAAATCTTTAAAAAAATAAAAATTTTTAAAGTATGTTGGATATATTAAAGCTCAATTATGAAAATAATTATAAAATCTTGTTCAGGTTTGATAACAGTCTGATTCCTGTTCTTGTCTGCTTTAAAGTCCTTCTCTTCAGTAGCATATTTTTAAAAAATGTTTTGTATTTGAAAATCCTCACAGTAAATTATAAGCTAAACTTTAAAGCATGTAAAGATAGAGGAATGTATCTAGGTAAATTGTCATTTGTGATGTGTTATCAAGTGGAGACCCCCACAGAAACTATAATTCAGAGAATTCTATAAATTCTCTGAATTATAGAGAAAACTATAAATTCAGAGAATGGTTCAAACCGAAATTGATCTGGACAGTGGCTTCTCCTAACTTCCTACCCCTGCCTATTAGGTAAAAATCCCTTTAAAAATATGAGAGTTGCTAAAGGCTGTAGAACACGTGTACCCAAATTTTCAAGCAGTATGAGGCTATTGTCAAAGAACAAGAACAGTGTGTGTCTTAGAGTTAAATCTACCAGACAGGCTGGCTGAGCAGATTACAAGCATGGGACGTTGAATGTTTGCTTTAAGTAAAGACATCCAGTTTCCATAGCACCGTGATTTTATAGCCTAGATCAGACTATACTGTTTGTTTAGCTAACACCATTTCCCCCTCAACATACTAAAAAGATGGAATCAATAAATCTTGAACTTCCAGAAAAACGTTTAAAATAAGCAGATCATAGTAGAGCGTGAGTCAGTGTGGAAGGAAGAAGGCAGAGGCTATACCCATGCATTCTAGTTGACAAGATCTGCACATGCTAGGAAATCGGTAAGCTCAAGTTAGAGTCATTTTTATGATCTTTTTTAAAATTTATAACATCTAAGATGTACGAATCTATGTAGTATGGATTGTGAGAGAAAGGATGTTTGTTAAAAAAAGTTTAAGAAAAATAATAGTAATAGGTTGTTTTTTTTTTACAGAATTTTGGAAACAGAAAATATATGCTCCCTCATTTTTTTTAAATGCTATAAATGGGTCCATTCTTAGAAGTTTTACTTACTTGGGGTGTCTGGGTGGCGCAGTGGGTTAAAGCCTCTGCCTTCGGCTCAGGTCATGATCTCAGGGTCCTGGGATCGAGCCCCGCATTGGGCTCTCTGCTCGGCGGGGAGCCTGCTTCCTCCTCTCTCTCTCTCTGCCTCTGCCTACTTGTGATCTCTGTCTGTCAAATAGATAAATAAAAAAATCTTAAAAAAAAAAGTTTTACTTACTTTCCTCAGATATTCACATAAGCTAGTACCCTCTGTGTCAAGATGTCAACTTTTCATGTGTTCAAGAAAATATTTACCATCTTAACGTAAATAATAGAATAAAAGTTTAAATTTACCTTATAGAAAGACACTAGGTTATTGTTTCAGCCTCAGAGCTTTTTACTCTCATCTTTTATGATCTGTGGAATATCTCTTGATCTCTTTGACTTAATTTAAATATGATTAACAAGAGTTTGAACATTTTAATTCCTCCCTCTCTCCCTCTCCCTCTTCCTTCTTTCTTGCCATCCTCCCTTCCTCCTTCCCTCTCTCTCTCCCTCTTTCTTTCTTTCTTTCTTTCTTTCAGGTAGGCCCCACACCCAGTGTAGAGCCGAATGCGAGGCTTGAACTCACAACCCTGAGGTCAAGGCCTGAGCAGACACCAAGAGTCAGATGCTTATCTGACCGAGCCATCCAGGCATCCTCAGTTTGAACATTTTCATAGCTGTGAATTTATTGTTTCTTTTTTTCTACCCACTTCAATTAATTTTTTTTTAGAGTTTCAGTGATCTGCACAGAAGAATCATGACATTTGCACATAGACAATTTGAATATATCTGTGTGAAGACAGGAGTTATTGGCACTGAGCAAGTTGTTGGTGCTGTTGATTCAGATGCACACTTTTAATCTTGAATTTTTGATCTTTGAAGTTTATATGTGGTTTTGGCTTACTCTGGGCACCGTTCCCTTCTGTAATGGCCAGTCAGTCACGGAGATCTGTTTCCACTTCAGATTAGTTCAGATTAATCTACTACACAGGACGAAAATTTTCTCAGGTATATATGCAATATAAAGAATAGAAGTTTATTCATGAGGCATTGTTTATAACAGAAAAAAGATTAGAAACAATTGAATATCTGTCAATAGGGAACTAGTGAAATAAATTTTGGTATTCTATACAGTGGCATACTATATAGCCACAGGTAAAGGGTCTCTACATGATCTGATATTGGACAAAGTCCTAGACATACTGTTGAAGAGAAAAAAAGCAAGATGCATAACAGTATGTCAAAGAAAACTGAATAGTTTCATACCCAAACACACCAAACACACAAAAATAGCAGCTACTGACTCTTGGAAAGACAGAGGGTAGAATTAGATAGATGGAGACTGAGAACACTTTTCCTTTTAGTTTTGTATCCTCTGCATGCTTTACCTTTTGTCTTAAAATTACTTTAAAAGATCAGCTTGATTTAAAAAAAAAAGTGCTGATGGCTAAGTCTGCAAACTGAAACTATGATATATTTATATGAAGTTACTCATGTATAAAATTATTTTTATTCATGTGTAAAATTTATTTTCACTGATTAAAAAACATAATTGAAAGTAAAAGTTGGCTATTACAGCAAAAGAAACTTTGGCTATGTTGTTTGGCTTTGATTGTAAGGAAATGAGTCTTCCTTTATTATTTTGCTTCATACATTAGATTTTCCCTGGGAAATGATTTCTAACTCCAATTTAATGGAAACTTTTTAAAGGCAAGTATTCAGTATTCTTCAAAGCTATGACACTTTGTTTTTAAATTTCTGATTTTTTATAACATTGGGTTCTCTTAAAGCAGAAATTCAACTGCTATGCAGCCTTATCAAAGTTAATAATAGTCTGTCCTTCTAAACTTAGAGCCATCTATAGTTCTAATTGAAGTTTTGCAAAAAGAGCAATTTGGATTTTCCTTTTTTTATATCCTAAAAATTGTTTTAAGAAACTGAAACTTGTATCTTTGAAATATAAGAAAAAGTATTATTTACTGACAGAGCTGTGCCCAGTACAGATGGTTCTGTTTAAAATCACCTGCTGTTCTAAATTCTTACTCAGATTTCAGGGTTGTTTTTTTTTAAGATTTTATTTATTTATTTGACAGACACAGATCTCAAGTAGGCAGAGAGGCAGGCAGAGAGAGGAGGAAGCAGGCTCCCCGCTGAGCAGAGAGCCTGATGCAGGGCTCCATCCCAGTACCCTGAGATCATGACCTGATCCGAAGGCAGAGGCTTTAACCCACTGAGCCACCCAGGCACCCCAGATTTCAGGTGTTTTAAAATTACTTATATTTTACTAAATGCAGATTTACTTCATAACGTAAGCTGCATGCAGTTCAAATATAGGTAATAACTCTTGCAAGGAAATGCTTGATATTCAGAATTTGGAACAATTGGTTGGCTAGAGAAACATTAATGAACATCACAGACTGACTTGCCTTCATAGGAATGAATTCAAAACTATTACTTTTTCTTTGTAAATGGAAAAAGAACCCCTAATTGTCCTATATTTATAGCAACCATATGTCCCAGACTTTCCAGGATAATTCCCAGTTTCATATTCTCCATCTCCTCAGACCATGTATATTGACTTTTAGTTTGGAAAATTTATTCATTCTTCTAATATTAGAAATATAGTTCTTTGGGACCTTTTCATTTAAGTAGAAGTTAAGAAACTCATTTCAAATCACTAATTTTGGAGAAGGAAGACGCATTGCAAGAAGCTTTTAAAAGGTGTTTACCCATACCAAAATTACTTGAGACAAGGAAATTTTCATTAAGTGGGATTTTTGTTCTATGCTTTTGTTCACAAAATGCAATCAGTGAACAAGGAACATGGAGCAATATATGGAACGAGATGGTTTCTTTCTGCTCCACAGGGACAGGCACTGCTTCTGCAATGGACACTGAATCAGAAGGGAAGATTTCTAAGTTAAGAGATTTTGAGAAATAAGGAGCGCGATAAGTACACGGAAAGCTGTCCAACATCATTGGCCGTCAGGGAAAAGCAGAAAGAACCAATTAGATACTACTTCATGCCAACTAAAAAAAGCTGTATCAAAAAGTTAGGTAAAAATAAGTGTTGTTAAAGATATGGAGAAATCAGGGCCCTCATACAGTGGTGGTGGAAACAGAAAATGGTACAGTTACTTTGGAAAGTATGGCAGTTCCTAAAAAGATTAAACAGAGTTACCACATGATCCAACAATTTTATTCCCAAAGTATATACCCAAGAGAAATGAAAACATATGTCAGCACAAAAACTTGTACTTGAATGTTCATAGCAGCATTTTTTATAATAGCCAAAAATGGGAACAACCCAAATGTCAACCAACTGATTAATAGACAAATAATATGATATATCCATGAAATAGAATATTCAAATTTAAAAGGGAATGAAGTAGTGATAGTTGCTACAATGTGAATGGACCTTGAAAACATTATTGTAAGGGAAAGATGCCAGTCATAAAGGATTATAGATTATGTGACTCATTTTATATGAAGTGTCCAGTATAGGCAAATCCATGGAGACAGAAAGTAGACTGATGGTTGCTTAGGGCTAAGGAGAGGGGTGGAAATAGGGAGTGACAGCTAATAGGTATGTATTTTCTTTTTGGAATGACAAAAGTGTTCTAAAGTTGATTGTATACTTTAAGTGGGTGAATTGTATATTATAGGAATTGTATCTCAATAAAGGTGTTATTTGAAGAGGGAGAGTCTTTTACCCACTGTTGGAAACATTCTGTTTGATATCTTTAGCAGTGGCTCTCAACCTGGGACAGCCACCCAGGGGACATTTGACAATGGCAGGAGTCATGTTTGGTTGTCACAACTGGTGGAGGCGTGCTGACATCTAGTGGGTAGAGTCCAAGAATGTTGCTAACATCCTTCAATGCTAGGTCAGCCTCCACAACAAAAAAATTATCTGGCTCATATTGTCAGTAGTGCCCAGGTTGAGAAATCCTGTTCAGTATCTGTGTGAACTCTAGTGATGATCGACCACAACCGTGTTTTTGAAGCCCTGAAAGATCATTAATTATCAAGCAGGTAGATATTTTCTCTGTTCAGTTTACTAAGGGCAAGGCTATTCAGTAAGACAAAACCAAAAAGAAAAATAAAGTGGTTTATTTTTTTATCTGATAAATACTAAACTAAGTTAATTAGATCTTTCAGCTAACCAAAATAACTTATTCCTGTTATTATCCTGGTTAGGATTTTACTATATTTTGTTGTATTTTACTTTCTTGCCTATTTATAGCTTCTTAAAGATTGGATGTACAGAGTATGACATCTAGTTGCAATAAAAACAGGAAAAAAGAACCATACCATAGAACAGCCTTGAAGGTATAACTAAAAGCTAACTTGTCCATTTCAAAAATTATCATCTCAAGTTCTAAAATAGAAATACAGCCCTAAAATAAGCTAATTTACTAAGCTTCAGTGTCCAGGCATGCTCCTTTCATTGTATGAACCTGTTTGAAATGTCTATGGACTGTTTTATCGGAAGAGGAACAGGGGCTTCATTACAGAATCCAGCATTCCAAATACAACAACTAACATTTATAGAATGCTTATTGCAAGCTGGGTATTATGCAAAGCACTGTGTGTATATTACCTTATTTCATTCTAACAAAATCCTATTAGATCCGGTTATTCCTGTTCTGGAAGCATCCTCCTTATAGCCATCCATCCTCTAGCTCCAGTATGCACTATTTTTTCAATAGATCTTACACTATTGTTATTCTGAAAGTTCCCTTCCCCATCATTTGGGGGATCCTCTTTTCTCATCTCCTGTCTTGAATCTCCTACATCTTCCCTTACTATGATGTACTCCCTTATTTTGGTGGAATATATCCTCTGTTAACTTACTAAGAACACCAGTGTCTGAAAATCTCTTTATTTTATCTTCATTATTAAAGAAGATAGTTTGGCTGGGTATCAAATTCAATGTAGGAAGTATTTTTCTCCCATGATTTAAAAGACATTATTCTCTTGTTTTCAGTTTTGTGTATAATCCGTTTTGTGTCTCTCCAGGTCTAAAGGCTTAGAATTTATTTATATCTGATACTCTGAAATGTCACTGTGATATGCCTTAGTGTGCATGTTCTTTCATGGATCTTGCCTAACACTCAGTGGGACCTTTCACTCTGAAAATTCATTTGCTTGAATTTAAGGGAAGTTTTAAAAAATGCTTCTTTGAAGATAATTTCTTCCCTTTTCTTTTTTCTCTCTTGAATGCCTATTATTTAGATGTGGACTTAAATTTGTCCTGTAATTTTCTTATTTTGGGAATAAGTCTTTTCTTTTGTCTTTTAGTTCTACTTTGTGAGAATTTTTTTAAACTCTATTTTCCAACTCTATATCAAACTTTTGATTTTGGTTATATCTTTAATTCCCAACAGCTCTTTTTTTGTTCTCTAAATGCTTCTTTTTTCATAACTTCCTATTCTGTTTGATAGATGCTTCATCGTTTACCTCTGAGAATGTTAATTATAGTTTTTCTAAAGGATTTCTCTGCAGTCTGACATGATTCTGATTCCTCTGACTCACTTCTTTCTGTTTGTTTGTTTTTTTGGGGGTGAGGGCATTTAAGTCTCTATTTCTCATGTTATAGACTGTCCTTAAATATTTAGTGGTCCCTAACTGTCCATAATGTATAAGATTCCAATGTTTATTGACTATTGACATGATGCACTGAGAAAAGTTCCAATATTACTTTTATGGTATTCTTGCAAAAAAATGCATAACCTAAATTCAACCATGAAGAAATACTACATGAACCCAAATCAATGAACATTCTATAACTAGCCATTGTTCTTCATAAGAGTCAAAAACATTAAAGACAAAGAGACTGAGGGTACTTTCCAGATTAAAGGGCATTAAGGAGACATGATAACTTAGTGCAGTGTGCAATCCTGAAGTGGATCCTGGAGTAAAATTAGTGGGATAATTGGTGAAATTTGAGTAAGGTCTGTAGAATAGCTAATACCATTCCTGGTTTTTCATACAGTTCAATAGTAAATGAACAATCTGATTCAAAAAATGAGCAGAGGATCTGAACAGACATTTTTCCAGACAAAACATACATATGGTCAACAGACCCATGCAAAGATGTTCAACACTATTCATCATCAAGAAAGTGAAGATGAAAACCATATCATATATCACCACACACCTGTCAGAATGGCTAATATCAAAAAGACAAGAAATAACAAGTGCTGGTGAGGGTGTGTAGAAAAAGGAACCCTTGTGCTTTGTTAATGGGAACATATATTGGTACAACCAGTATGGAAAGCAGTATGGAGGTTCCTCAAAAAATTAAAAACAAAATTACCATATGATCCAGGAATTCCACTGCTGGATATTTTTCCAAAGAAAATGACACCACCACAACTTGAAAGTATATCTGTACCTCCATTGCACTGCAACATTATTTACAATAGCTAAGCTGTGGAAACAGCGTGAGAGTCCATCAGTGGATGAACAGATAAAGAAGATGGTTTTAATTGTATATGTGGTTTAAAATATATATATATGTGGAATATTATTCAGCAAAAAAGAATGAAATCTTGCCATTTACAACAACATGGATGAACCCTGAGGGTATTATGCTAAGTGAAAGAAGTCAGACAAAGACAAATACCATATGATTTCACTTATTTGTGGAATCTAAAAAACAAAAAACAAACTCTTGGATACAGAAAACAAATTGGTAGACTCCAGAGGAAGGGGGTGGAGGTGAGTGAAATGGTTAAAGGGAGTCAAAAGGGATAAACTTACAGTTATAAGATAAATTAGTCATGAGAGTGTAATGTACACCATGGCAACTATAAATAATACTGTATTGCATATTTTAAAGCTGCTAAGAGAGCAAATCTTGTAAATTCCATCATAAGAGAAAAAAAACTATGTATGGTAATAGATGTTAAGTAAACTTATGTAGTGCTCATTTGTAATATATACAAATATTGATTCACTATGTTGTATAACTGAAAGTAATATAATGTTGTATGTTTATTACACCTTAATTAAAAAAAGGTATGTAGATAGATACATGTAGGAAAACATCTGAAAGAAGTTTATTGAACAGTTAACCCCGCTTCACTCTGGGAACTTGGATTGGAGGGACAAGGTTTTTCATAAGTTACTTTAAATACTTTGATAAATGTTATGGGTGACGCTGTTATGTATATAGGTTTTTATTTTTAACTAAAAACTTAAGAATAAAAGGTTAAATATATGAAAGTGTTACTATTTCCTCTAAAAAAAATAGTATTCCTGATTTTAATCATTGTGCTATGGTTATGGAAGATGTTAATGTTTGGGGAAGCTGGCTACTTTTTTTTCCAGTATTTTTTTCTCCCAGTCTCTCTCTTCCTCCCTTCCCCTCTCTTCCCTCCCCTCTTTCTGGCACTCCAGTTACACACATATCAGACTGCATGAGATTTTTCCAGAAGTCTTCTTTATTTTTCACATTGTATAAATTCTATTGGTATATCTTAAAGTTCATGGAACTTTTCTCCAGTCATATGTTAACCCCATCCAGTGATCTTTAATTCAGATATTATATTTTTCAATCCTGTATATATTTCAAAATGTACATTTGATTCAATTTTATAGTTTCCATTTCACTACTGAAATTCCCCCTCCATGACTTTCTTTTTTTTTTTAAATTATTTATTTATTTGTTTGTCAGAGAGAGAGAGAGAGTGCGCCTCACAAGCAGGCAGAGTGGCAGGCAGAGTCAGAGAGAGAAGCACGCTCCCTGTGGAGCAAGGAACCTGATGCGGGACTCAATCCCAGGACCCTGGGATCATGGCCTGAGCTGAAGGCAGCGGCTTAACCGACTGAGCCACCTAGGTGTCCCATGACTTTATTTTCTGTCTGCTAATTCCAAGATCTAGCTTATATTGTGGCCAATTTCTTTTAATGACTTTTTCTTATGATATTGGATCACATTTTTCTGTTTCTTCACATGTTTAGTAACTTTATTGTATACTGGACAGTGTGTTTGGTAAATGATTGAGACAATAAATTTTACCATCTTTCCCTGAAGAGTTGTCTTTTGTTCTAGCAATTTGTTAACTTAGCTGAAATCCAAATGCTATCTCAAGACCCTTAGGTCAACATCAACTGAAATCTATGCTCAGTGTTCCAGCTGCTGGCTTTCATATATACAGTTCAGGGATCAGCTAAGAATTTGAGTGGAGTTTATGTATAGATTTGGAGGGACTTCTGTGGCTTCTGAATTAATCTCTGAAAGATCAGAGATTGTCCCCCTCACTTTCTAGTTAGGGTGTTAACCTCAAACTAGGTCTTCATACTCCTCAGATGAATAAGATGTCATATTTCTGCTCGAGTAATAATCATACCACCATATGAACTATCAAGTACTCTGAACTATCAGGTAAAAAGCCATAGAAATATGAATCCTACGCAATACAGTTTCTTCTTTCAAAGATCAACTCCCCTCAGTTTCCACTTGCTTGTGGTAACTCTGTAGTGCTTTCAAACAGTTTTTATATTTTTTCAGAGTATATAATTATTATCTGCAAAAGGATCAGTCTAAAATACTCTATCCTGCCATTATCACAAATTGCACCATATTCCCTTTTATTTTCCTTTGATATCATGTAAGGTTAAACAATAAAAAAAGACTTCTACATTTTTTGTGAATGATGGCAGTAGCTCATCAATTTTTTTCTTTTCTTTTTTATTTAAAGATTTTATTTATTTATTTGTCAGAGAGAGAGAGCGTGAGAGCAAGCAGCACAAGCAGGGGGAGCGACAGGCTGAGGGAGAAGGAGGCTCCACTCCTTGCTGAGCAGGGAACCTATTATGGGACTCAACCCAGGACCCTGGTATCATGACCTGAGCTGAAGGCAGATGCTTAACCAACTGAGCCACCCAGGCGTCCCTCATCAATTTTTTTCTAAATACATTGAGCATATTACTAATCTTATTTTTTCTTCTTTTTCTTGTAGACAAGAGATGATTTCCTAGGTCAAGTTGATGTTCCCCTTTATCCATTGCCGGTTGGTATAGATATCCATGATTTTAATATTTTTGTTTATTCTTTTTTTTCTAATAAATACAGGTGCACAATATATAGTAAATGTAAATATTTTATTTGTAAAATATATACTGCTATTATTTCTTGAGCATATTACTTTCTGAAAACTCATCTCAATTTTCCATTTCAATTTTATTTCCAAGAGTCCCTTACCTGAACCACGGTAAGAAATAGGGAGTTGCTGAGGTTGGTTGATGTTAAGAAAGCATGTCTGAGGAAAATCAGTTTGGAAATATTCTGCTGAATAAGTAGAATGGGGACAGCTTAGTCTCACAGAAAGAACCTAGGACATTTCCAACAATATGTGCATGAAACTGAATGTGGACCAAGCATATAACATCAATGAAGGAAGAGAAGATTCAGGAAACATTTCATACCAAAACACTATTGGGCCAGGTTTCTGACATGGAGGTTGAGAAAAAAAATAAACAGAAAGTAATGATAATACAGGTTGAATTTGGGAAGTCAATGAGGTGTCTCAAGTAGAAAAGGTAGGAAGAAAATCCATTTTGTTTTGAAAAGAGATCAGTTTGTTTTTGGCCATAATGAATTTCAACAGAAAACAGGAAAAATGGAAGCCTAAAGTGGGCAGACGGCAGAAATATAAAAAATCAATTGTAGAGGAAGAGGCTGGAAGGATTGTGAGTAACCACATCAAGGTAACGGCAGACTCACTGAGAATGATGGGCTGTCCAAGTAAGCGAGATGAGAGCTTCAAAGTCTGGACACTGAGCCTCGATCAGTGTGGGTTAATCTGAGGAGAAGACAGACACGGAGAAACAGGAGAAAACAAACAATGTCATGAGAACTTAAGGAAAAGAATTCCAAGACCGAATGGGTAGTTAATGCAAAATGTAAGCGAGAAGTAAAGAGCATTAAAAGCAAAGGGCTGTTGAACTTTTTCTTTTATTATTATTGTTATGTTAGGGGAGCTGTTGAACATGATAAGAAAAAGTAATGCTTCTTTACTGTGTCAGTCTTTTGAGATATTTATTGGCTCTCCCTAGTCTTCAGAGATCATAAGCTTTTGATAATATATTTAATCCAGTCTCACTTTCCAAGCCATTGACTTTTTTGTTTTCCTAGAATGGGCTGTATGTTCTAACCATGCCCACTTGCTGACACTGTACAGATTTGATATTCCTTTGAGGCACCAACATGCCTAACCACTCTCCCTTGTTTCCCCTTCTTACCTCCATTGGCTCCTCAGTGCACCTTTTCGGCCTGTTTGGTACTGAGGTGTGATGCTGCTGCAAGTCCCAGGTGCAGGAAAGTGGAAGCCCTGTCAAGCTACCCGTTATAACCATTTTATGAGCTAAAGCCACATTTTTCTTACTTCTAACTTCAGTTATGGCTTAGAGCATAGTTTACGCATATTCCTTAAAAGTACATGTTTTTAGTGTTGATAGATACATCTTGAAAACTCACTGTTTTATTCTAGACAGAAAATCCAAGAATGGAGAGACCGTATACATTTAAGGATTTTGTTCTTCACCCGAGAAGGTCAGTAAGTATAAAATAGTAACATATTAATTTTTTAATCTCATTATATCTTATAGTAACCTCTTTGGAAATTCAAAGTTTAAACCTTTGTAAATAAGCTACTTCTAAATATTATTTTTTAAAAGCTTTACTGTTATTTCTGATTAAAAAGTAATATATGCATAGCACAAAAAAATTCTGAAAATACAGGAGAGTGTTTTTCATACTTCTTAGGAAAGACTTGTCCCCTAATATTTATCAGACTAGAAGGTAGAATTTTGTTACTGTTTTGTTTGTTTTTATTTATTTGTTTGATTTATTGTTTTATTTACTTATTTGTTTATATTGCTTTATTTATCTTAAAGTGTATGTAATTTTATCATTTTTTATCATTGTTTATCATTTTATCATTGTTTCATTTATTTGCTTGTTTGTTTATATTGTCTTATTTGTTATCTTAAAGTGTATGTAATTTTATCATACTGTCCTTTTAAAAATCACAAACATTAGTTCCACCAAGAGCAATATCCAACTTGACGTACACAAAACCAATTTCAGAAAAACCTAACTACATCTTGCATATGTTAGTAAAAAATAGTTCGGAAAACTGAAACATGTAGAGAAAATAACATGAGCAAAGACTAAGAATTTAAAACCTAAATACCAGGTTCATAATTCTATTTTCCTAAACTGAATTATTTGATCTGGTTTAAAATTTTTTTTAATTTTTTTAAAATTTATTTGTCAGAGAGAGAGAGAGCACAGGCAGACAGAGTGGCAGGCAGAGGCAGAGGGAGAAGCAGGCTCCCTGCTGAGCAAGGAGCCCGATGCGGGACTCGATCCCAGGACGCTGGGATCATGACCTGAGCCGAAGGCAGCCGCTTAACCAACTGAGCCACCCAGGCATCCCTGGTTTAAAATTTTTAAGTTTAAACTGTAAATAAAACTCCTTTTGATCATCTGTACCACATAGTCAAGTAAAATCTAGCGAAGTCACATATGGATTTACTGTCAAAAAAGTCACAGTCAGATTAACGAAGTATATCTGTTCATCTGTACAACAATATTTGCCTTGTTTTTAAAACTAGAAAATACAATTGAAAGACACACTATGGGACCTTAGTAAATTTTTTCACTTAAAGACATGTAATTACTCTTTGTAATATAAATTATTAAGGCAAAATAAAAGGGACAGTACTCTCTTAATATTTAATTTCTGCAAGATGTTATATATTTAACTGTAGAAGTCTTGGACTATAAATCTCTTTTCCTCCTTTAGTTTTAGACTGCTTGTGGTATCTGCATACCAAGAATAAATAAATATTTTCTTCTCTTATTTGATTACCCTAGTAACCTGCTTTTCATTTTGTCAAATGCTTTCTAGTATCTTTATCTTTAAAAAGTATAATTTAAAACATCTCTGTCTACACTGGATTTCACTGCAAGTGCAGAAAAACTTTAAATCAGTAGAAAATGTACTGCTTTCTTGGATTTTCTGAGCCCCGTTAAGTCCAAACCCACAGGCTTACTGTTTAGTTGAAAAGATGTGAGGGGCACCTGGGTGGCTCAGTTGGTTAAGTGGATGACTGGATTTTGGCTGGGGTGATGATCTCAGGGTCTGGAGATCAAGCTCCGCGTGGGGCTCCCTGCTCAGCATGGAGCCTTGTTCCTCTCCCTTTGCTCCTCCCTGCCATTCTTCCTCTCCCCTCTCTCTCTTTCTCTCGCTCAAATAAATAAATGAAACCTTTTTTAAAAACTCCTGGAACATACCCCTATAGAGAAACTCTTGTAAAAACCATTATCTGAGCAAGTTTTCTGTATCCATCTGTTATGGCAACAAGTCAGTGTTCACCCCCCTTAAAAAATAGAGACACAAGCCACATTAGTGGCCTTAGAAATAAGCATCAGGGATTCTATTGACCACTCAGGAAAGGTCCAGTTTCCAAATTCATGAGAACTGTACAAAGAACACCTAAGAGATTAGGTGGGGTGAGGAAGGGAGTAGCTCTTAAATAAACAATAAAAGATGGGACTTTTTTTTAATCAAGAAAGGAAAGGGTAATGAGTTACATAGCTCTATCTATAAAAATCACCAAAATATCTATACAGAAAGTGAGGACAAGGAAAGACTTAAGTAAGTAGAATGCTAGAATTGGTGGGGGCAGTACACAGACTTAAAATATTTTCAGTATTAACACCACACACAGCAGCCTTTAGCTTGGACAACTCATTATTGAAAGAGGTGAGACAAGATCCATTATGGAAATCGAGTCAAAAAATTAATATATGAGGGGCGCCTGGGTGGCTCAGTGGGTTGAGGCCTCTACCTTCGGCTCGGGTCATGGTCCCAGGGTCCTGGGATCGAGCCCCGCATCGGGCTCTCTGCTCGGCGGGGAGCCTGCTTCCTCCTCTCTCTCTGCCTGCCTCTCTGCCTGCTTGTGATCGCTGTCTGTTGAATGGATGAATAGAATCTTAAAAAAAAAAATTAATGTATGATAGATTCGACCAGATGTCAAAGAAAGACAGCAGGCCTTGCACTCTACTCTTCTGTCATCCTCTACAGTCTAACTAGATTAGTCTCCCCAAAGCTTATCTCTGAGGATGCCTCTCCTGATCTCCCACATTTTCTGGCCTCACACTTGTGCAAAGTAAAATAGACAGCTCTCTTGTTTCACATGGACCTCATCTTCTGGGTCATCCCTCCCTCCTTTTTGTATCCCGCAGGCCAGCCAAGCCGACAGTTGCCATTTCCTTCACTGATCGCCTGCTTTCCCATCTGTTTCCTCATTTTTACTCTTTTCTCCACTCATATACTTTTCCCTTCACTGCCACAGGTCAAAATCCTCCCCATTCTGTTGGCACTCACTCAAATGCAACTGCTCATTCACCTTCTCCTTGATCTACCGCTCACACTTCCTTAGTATCTTATTTATTGCATAACTTTTATTTATGTTTGTTACATTTTCTCCACCACTTCCTCCTTTGCCTCTCGATATCTTCTGTCCTTGAGCTTGTCTTTGGGTCTCCTCTCATAGCTAGTAGGTATTCAGTAAACTCTTGTTAATTGAATGCTTTTCTTCTTAAAGTTTTGCGAATAATTATTTTCTTTTCTACAGTCACAAATCAAGAGTTAAAGGTTATCTGAGATTAAAAATGACTTATTTACCTAAAACCAGTGGCTCAGAAGAAGATAACACAGAACAGTCTGAGGAATTAGAGGTGAGATCTTATAAAATATTTGGTTTAATATTTGGTGGAAAGAAAATATCTCATTTCTTATTTTACTATACCTTGAAGAAAAAATAACTTTATTCAATGCAGTTAATGTGTGCAATAAAAATGATTTACATGGACATTTGTTTATTTTACCCGTTAAACATTTCTTCCTTCTAAGGACATTTCTGTGGAATGAATAGCCATTATTGATGGTGTTCTTAAAGGTTAGCGAATAGAGAATACAATGTTTATAAATGAGAGCATTTATTATAATTGTCATTAACTCTTTCTGATTTTTTAGAGTTTTCTGAAATATGTCCTATTCTCCTCCATAAAGTAAGAATACAGTTTACTATTTGCAAGTTAAGTATATGGAACTTTTGAGAAGACTTTACTAATTAGGAATGCTTTTATGAAATGTAATTCTGGCTACTTTTCCTGTCATGGCTGGGGTGAGGATGGATGGGCTCAGAGGAAAGGAGGGAATGGAGGAGAGAAAGAATGCAAGTGATCTAATAAAATGCCATATTTATCTGGGACAAATATAATTTAACAATTTTCATGGATGACAGGACAAGTCAAGTATCTGGGCAGAGCTACATGCATCGAGAGTAAGGGAGGAAGAGGCAGAGAGCATGTATTTGGAGTAGAATTGGGTGGGGATTTGGAGGCTGGAATTCTTGTCCCAAGCTCTGCTACTAGTGAGCTAAGTGACAGTGTGAATTGTTGAAGGTCTCTGAACTGCAGCTCTTCTTTTGTAGAATGACAGTGCTGTACCAGATGACCTCTAGGGTTTCTTCTGGCAGAAAAATTCGTGATTTGAAAAGGGGACCCTAAAACATGCCTCTTGACATTCCCACTGAAGCAACATTTACTGAAAGCACACGGTATATTGGCACTAATTAGCTTTGAAGAGTTTTCTTGTGTGTGCCTTCTTCAACAGTCAAGCCTCTTTGGTTGAGGGTCTGATTAAGCTTCCAGAAGAACTGTAAAGGTGAGGGACCTCCCCCAGCACTGGGCAATGCTTTTATGCATCCATATCTTTGAGAAAGAAAGCTTGAGAACAAGCCATGCTTTTGCAACAGAGCTTTCTGGGAATTTGTTAAGTAAGTTCTAACACAGGGCTTGAACTCAACCCTGAGACCAAGATCTGAGCTGAGATCAAGAGTCAGAGGCTTAACTGACTGAGCCATCCAGGTGCCCCTCTAGGAATTTCTTATGTGCACTATTAAGATTTTACTTTATGGGTAAATACATAATAATAGAAGGAAAGAACTTTTTTCTTTAATCACAGAATATAGTTAACCCTTAGTTTGGCAATCAAAAAACATGGTATCATCCTTTCTTAAGTCAAAATTGCTTATTTGATATATTTTCTTTTTTTTGTTTTTCTCTGATTTCTGATTTGTCATATAATAATCACTTTTTTAAATTTTTAGATATTTATGGGTCAAAGTTTCTCCACCTGGCATTCTGGTGCACAGGGTATCTTGCATAATGGAATTCTGTTTGAAATGAAGGATGCCTGCTATAAAGAAAGAAAATTCTTTATTTAGTAACTAAAAAAAAGTTAACAGTATTTCATTATTTAGGAACCTGCTCCAAGTTTTGCCCCACACACATGTTATAGGTACCTCATTCACAGTTCAGTTTTTGTGGGTAGAGTTGCTTCACTTCATTTTGTGGTCTCAGGTCTCAATGTTTGCATTCCCTCAGAATGCAGCTTATAATTTTAGTAGTTGTAAGCATGTAGGAGTTTACTTATGAAAGGCCCTAGGAATGCATACACATGAATCTATGCTTTTTATCTTCAGTGTAGCTAATGACCAGAGAAGTCTTGTCTTTGACATCTAGTTTGTAACTGAATATATAAAATCCTACTCTTTAAAGAAAACAATTGTCATTTCCAAAAGAGACTCATTCAGAGGCAACCTGTATTCCTTAGTACGTCAAAGTCTGGCTATCGTAAGTTATTATTTAACATTTGATTTTTGTACCCTTTGCACTTTAGATTTAGTTGTATATATTTTGCAAGACTACCATTAATGTGTATTGTAGCTCTGAATGCTTTCTTTCTGTTCCTCTTTGACTCCATTAAATTGTTGGCACTTGCATACTACAAGTTAGAAATTAAATAACATTCATTGATACTTAGAAAATTATTTTGTGAAGAATATTAGCTGATATATGCCTCATAGGGAGGCATTCTATTAAAAAAATGAAAACTCAGTTTTTCTAAGCAATATTCAAAAGTACATCTGTACTTTCCAGAACTTGAAACAGGTTTTTAAAAATTAGGCCTCTACTTAAATTGGTTTTTACCCTTCTCAAGTTTACTTAGATAGCATGAATTCACTAAGGAGACCTTTAAGAGAGAAATTTTTAAGATTTTAAAGAAATAGTCTTGTGGTACCATTTTCCTAGCTCTAAACATTTTTACAATCCTTTACAGCAGTAGTAAGGACCCTCTTACTAATAAATTTTGCTAATCTACAGAAAAATTATCAATGACCATAGTTTTAAAAACTTGACCATTTTTCAAGAGAGGGAAATATAAAAATTCAACTCTCATACTTTTAAAATCGAGACCAGAGAAATAACATTTGATTTAATATACACAAGACTAATTTTTAAGTATGTAAATCCTACATTATGATCATTTAAAGAGAGAGAAGGAAGGTAAACATGGTTGGAGAGAAAAAGTAAGAGGATACAGGAAAAGGAGAGAAATAGAGCAATAAAAGAAAGCAAAATTAAAGAGATGTCAGTTTTGTAGATAAGTTTGTAAAAAAGAAAAAAATAAGAGTAAGAAAGAAAGGGAGTGAATTTACTTCCCATCCAGATTCCTTTTTCCAGAAGAATTCTTTCTGTCTTTCCTCCCACCCTTCCTCCTCCACCGACCTCACCTTCCTCCTGCCTCAGTCTAAAACTGATAACTGATAACCCTCCCACCAGACCAGCCAGAGACATCAGCCTTGCTGCAGAAACCGCTGTCCTTTTCTCCAGGCTGCTAGAAACATTCTCTTCCTTTCCAGCTCTTCTCCCTGACCCTCTCTTTTCAGAGTTAACCTTCCAACATAAAAGAATTCTCTTCCACCTTCTAAGCCATCAACTGGCTGGCACACACAACTGTCCTTCAGCACTAGATCCCCACCTAGTGCCTCGAAAGAAAGTCTGTATATATTAAGGACATTACTTTTTTGCCTGTTATTATGGTACCAAATATTTTTCCCATTTTGTCATTTTTTTCCCCACTTTGATTTGACAGTTTTTGCCATGTACAAATTTGGAGATTTTGTAATCAAATTTATCAGTCTTCTCTTTCATACTTAGCGGCTTGCCCAGTCTTGGAACATATTTTTTGAATCTCGAGTTTTGTTGTCATACATGTTGGTTTTACTTTGTAGCATTTAAACATTGTTCAATCTGTAACATCCTGGTAGAAGGTATGAGGTAGCACCCTACGTAATTTTTTTTTTAATTTTCCCACAAATTTGAACTGAAGTCCTATAAATTTGAGTCTTTCTGGGCTTTCTGATTCATTGTATTGAGCTGTCTGTCTGTGTGTGCAGTGGAGTATAATATATTTTACTCAGTAGGGTTAATTATTCATTATTCTGTTTTTAGAACTGTGCTGGTTATTCTTGCTTATTTGTGTGTCTATTTGAACTTGAGAATTTCCCATTATTTATAAAAATCTGTAATGTAGGGGTGCTAGGGTGGCTCAATCAGTTACGCGTCTGATTCTTGATCTCAGCCCAGATCTTGATCTCAGGGTTGTGAATTCAAGCCCCAAGCTGGACTCCATGTGTAGCCTGGAGCCTACTTTAAATCTGTAATGTAGTTTTATCTTAATCTTGGCCACTTTACATATTAACTTGGGGAGAATTGATACCTTTGTTAAGACTGAGTCTTCCTAACCAAGATCATATTATGTCTTCCAATTCATTCAGTTCTCTTTTTATGTCTCTTTAGAAGAATTTTTAAGTTCTCTTCACTCATTTATTTCTGCTTTCCTAGCCATAGTGGTATTTAGTGGGACCTTTTACTATTGCCTTTTCTGTTAGGAAGTTTCTTATGTAAAAACACACCATGAAATCTTGCTACCCTTCCAAGTAATTCCTTGCCCTAACTACCCTAGTTTAAGCTTCATGTACCTATGCCCCTCACTAGTATTAGAGGAAATTTCTAGTGCCTTCCTGGCACTTAAAACAAATGAAATTTTATTTCTTTGACTATTTTATGACCTGATCAAAATGCCTTTCCATGATCCAGAAAGAGAAAAGTCAGATGTAAGAATCCTAATGGCTTTTCAGTTGCTAGAGAGTTCTCATAGCGATTATTTCTAAATCCTTTGCCTTTCCCTGTCGTGCCCAGACATATTTGGGCTTCATCTAGAGTCCTTTTTTCAGGTCTCAGATAGTTACTGATTTCTACCATAACAAGGTGCTTTCTCTGTGGGAAAGACAGTGCCCAATAAGACACAATTCTTGTCCTTCATTCATTTACTTATAATTTAGAGAATAGCCCAAGGTTACATGAGTTTAAACTGTGTTTCTCAGTGCTTTCCATCATTGTTTGTTTATTTAAAATGTTTTCTGTCCTGGGGCAACTGGCTAGCTCTGTAGGTGGAGCCGGAGACTTGATTTTGGGATTGCAAATTCAAGCCCCACTTTGGATATGGAGACTACGAAAAACTTTTTCCTTTTAAAACCTTTTTGAAAAAATGTTAAAGATTTCAAACAAATTTAAGTATTATCATTTTGCAGGGAAAAAAATCTTTATTATCATAAAATGTTTATATGATGATCTTAAAGGTTGACACTGTGCAAATTCTTCCTTGCATAATTTCTGGAACTGGATATGCTAAATCTCTTTTTAAATTTCCTCCAGCATAATTCATAAGGTTAAAAAAAAATCAAGCATAAACTTAATTGTTACCACTCTGTTTTTCAGCCTGGCTGGGTTGTTTTGGACCAACCAGATGCTGCTTGCCATTTGCAGCAGCAACAAGAACCTTCTCCTCTACCTCCAGGATGGGAAGAGAGGCAAGATATTCTTGGAAGGACCTACTATGTAAACCATGAATCTAGAAGAACACAGTGGAAAAGACCAACCCCTCAGTATGTGCTGGTGGCTTTCACGTTTGTGATCTGAATACATTTTGACCACAAATTTTCATTCTGAGGTTGTGTCTCAAATGGATTCATAATAGTATAGAGATCTATAAACTATAAAAATGTAAGGAGGATTTTTATGATCCAAAGCTTTAAAAATGCCATCTTAACGGTTTCTTTTTAAAAATGATTTGATAATATTCAAAATCATTTGAGTCACAAATGTCACCCTCTAATTGCTTCTTTATTTTAAATCATTTTGTAGCCACAAAAGGATATGTTTTGTCTTTAGACTGATTTAGAAAATCTTGGAAATTTTTTGTAGTTTGTTACTAAAACATAATAAAATGTTAATTTCTACAGTAGACTATTTTTAAATATAAATTACTTGTAAAATGTAAAGGACTAAATAACAAGGGTTTTTGTTTTTGCCAATCTGGTCAATGCATACATAGTTTCCAATGCACACAGATCAAGGATAGAATGATCTTTGAGGTATTCTAATTTATTTCTTCTCAGTGACCTTTTTCTTTTATTATCATCAGACTGTATATTTATAAATATACATTTACAAATGTCCCATTAATCACATTTATTATCGAATACCCTTCCATTTCTCCTCCCTTATGGCCTTATGAAAGCTTTATTAGTCTTCTGCTTTTTGATAGACACTTAAAATTTTTCATATTCGTCCATTAACTTCTAACTTTTGGCTTTGTTATTTTGTGTCTGATACAGTCCAAGCACTTTTGTAGATATTTTCTGTTCTCACATCTTTCCAGAGCAAATCAGTGATCCTGGTTCTTCATGGCACAGAGGCATCGATCTCTGTAGGAACCTGTACAGATCATAAAACTGAAGACACTAAGAAATTCTACAAAATTTCCTATTGCAGAGCTCAATATTATAGCAAGCCTAACTTGGACAGAATCACATTTCTTTCACTATGGTTGATATCACGTTCAGATAGACTAAATCAGGTATTTACAGAGAGAAAAGTCTGAAACATTCCCTTAGAATCATCTGTCAAAATTGTGCTTTCTTCAGCAGTAGCACATTAAGAATTGACCTTCCAACTACCCTGGGCTTATATGGCATTAAATAAATTACCAATAATTTTGTTATTAAATATTTGTATAAAATTCTTGATCTGATGGCCTGCTTATATTAAATGCAAATAGCTAGAATAATATAATAAACAGAGTAATGGGGTTCAGTCTGATTTACTATAATGTGCTTAAACTCAGACATGTTTTTACTATTATCTTTTTTCAGGCCAGGCCTATTTCTGTTAATGATCAAAAACAGATATTATTTAATCTGGGATCTATTAAGTTTCTAATTACAATGTTTCTCACATGATATTTCATTTTGTTCTCTGCATTCATGCATGGGGAACTCTCCTCTTGGCTTAAGATCAATTCCAGAAAACATTACTCTCTGGGGTTTTTTTTTTGTTTTTTTTTTTTTAAGATTTTATTTATTTATTTGTGAGAGAGAGAGAGAGAGAGCAAGAGAGCGAGCACAGGCATACACAGAGGGAGGAGCAGGCTCCCCGCTGAGCAAGGAGCCTGATCCCAGGACGCTGGGATCATGACCCGAGCCCAGGACGCTGGGATCATGACCCGAGCCGAAGGCAGCCGCTTAACCAACTGAGCCACCCAGGCGTCCCTACTCTCTGGTTCTTGAAGCTGTATATGTAACTCCTGAAGCTTCTTTTTTATAATCTCTCTAGAGCTACATTAGATTTTACTCATATTGTAATATGGCAAAATAATAACATAATGAAATTATTTATGAAACTCTCAGAAATTCTTTTATTCAACAAGTATTCTTGAGTGCCCTAACATGTCAAACATTACTGTAGGCACGGTGGTGAACTAAAATATCAAAGTCAGACGTGTTACACATTTTCACAAAACCTTCATTGTATGAGGTACTCCGAAGATAACAATGTGCCCATGACTCCATCTGTATGTGTTGAAATAGCCTTTGGGCCAAACCAGTGAATTCTGATCTAAGATATTTTTTTAAATGATCACAGCCTCTTTGACTGTCATTTTAACGATCTTCAGACACAGGTGATGGTTCTTCTGTTCCTAATCCAGGGATAACCTAACAGATGCTGAGAACGGGAACATGCAACTGCAAGCCCAGCGTGCATTTACCACCAGGCGGCAGATATCTGAGGAGATGGAGAGTGTGGATAATCGAGAGTCTTCCGAGGTAGAAAGATTTTTCTTGTTCTTGTCCATAGACACATGCTACAGCAATAAATTAAAGTATGTGTGGCTTAAGATTCTTCTGTTTGTTTTAGAACTGGGAAATTATAAGAGAAGATGAAGCCACCATGTATAGCAATCAGGCCTTCCCATCACCTCCAGCATCAAATAACTTGGATGTTCAGACTCCTCTTGCAGAAGAATTGAATGCCAGACTCACAATTTGTAGAAATTCAGCCACCGGTCAGCCAGTATCCAGCTCAGTAAGAAGCTCTTAGATTTTGGGGTAGCTTCAGGATTTCATAATATATATATTATTCCACTGGGTATCCAACATTTATAGGAAATTTTGTCTTTTATCTCTGGTTTTATTGAGATGTAATTGACAGACCACATTGGATTGGTTTAAGGTATGCAACATAATGATGTGACATACACATAGATTATAGCAAAATTATAATCACACTAAATCCATTTAACATCTATCCCCTCACAGAGCTACAATTTTTTTTCTTCTAATGAGAGAAAAATTTTGTCTTAAATGACATATAATAATGTATTAGGGACTTTAGGACTTTATGGTACAGTCATTTTTTAAAATATCTCCACTCGTAGTATGGAGCAGGATCATGGTTATCCACATGGTCACTACAGTCTAAACAGCCATTACATAAACCAGTGCCTTCCAGCCAAAGACCCCCAGGAGCACACCTGTCATTAAACATGTTGGGTTTGTTACTCATTTCAGCAAGGAGAGCATATACTATGAGTGCCCTAGTAGGAGTATGTTAGAAAAGACTTGAAGGATTTGGGTTCATGTTAGCCAATTTTGAGGAGGGTTTAAGGAAGCAAGAGTGTGGAGTACCTGGGTGGCTCAGCTGGTTAAGCGTCTGACTCTTGACCTCAGGTCTTAATCTCTGGTTCTGAGTTCAGGCCCCGCATTGGGCTCCATCCTGGGTGTGGACCCTATTTAAAAGAAAGGAAAAAAAAGCAGGGATGATTCTGTGATTAGGTGTCTCAAATCTTATGTATATCAAGGCTAAAGTTGTAATTAGTAAAAAAGCAGTAGTCACTCAGATTTGCCAGGATGGAGAGATATTGTTATTTTGTGGCTTGGACAGTGTTCACATTTTTCTTGTGTTGTGGCATGATGACAATGTGGTCTTGATTTGGTGTTGATCTGACTGATGAGTGCCAGGGCAAGTCCTGTGTGTCTGGGGCTACTTTGCTCCTCCTCAGTTACACCACACCTGTCACCAGCACACTTGTGTGAATAAGAGCTGATGTACTTGGACTAAACAGGGAAGTAGATGGCATTCAGTGAAATGCTATGCAGCCATGAAAAGGGTGAAGTGGCTTCAGGGTTTCTTTAAGATTTTATTTATTTATTTATTTGAGAGAGAGTGCAAGAGAGAGAGCACAAGCTAGGGGTGAGAAGCAGAGGGAGAGGGGCATGAAGTTCGATTCCAGGACCCTGAGATCATGACCGAAGGCAGGTGACTTAACTGACTGAGCCACCCAGGTGCCCCTGGACCTTCTGAATTTCATACCGTGTGCTTATTAATTTAAAAAATAATTTATTATTTTTAAAGTATTATATGATCATGGTTAAAAATTCAAGCAGTATTAAAGTAAGTTCCAGCAGTATATAAAATAAAAATTCAGTCTTCTGTCTTATCTCTAACATATGCTTCCTCAGTTGCTATTCATGATTTGGCACATATTGTCCTAAACATTTTTTTAAAAGATTTTATTTTTATTTATTTACTTGACAGAGAGAGAGAGCAAGAGAGGGAACACAAGCAAAGGGAACTGGAGAGTGAAAATCAGGTTCCCCATTGAGCCGGGAGCCCGATGCAGGGCTTGATCCCAGGATGCTGGGATCATGACCTGAGCCGAAGGCAGATGCTCAACGACTGAGCCACCCAGAAATGCCATGTCCTAAATGTTTTCTATATATTTCTAAACATGTATGCACACACATACATCTGTATATAATTTTTTTAACTCAGATCATCTTTTTGGTAACTTAACTCTTTTCACTTGTATCCTACATGTTGGACCATTTCAGTACATATAGATGTCCTCCTTTAAAACCAACAAAGAAGGGGCGCCTGGGTGGCTCAGTGGGTTCAAGCCTCTGCCTTTGGCTCAGGTCATGATCCCAGGGTCCTGGGATGGAGCCCAGCATCGGGCTCTCTGCTCAGCAGGGAGCCTGCTTCCTCCTCTCTCTCTCTCCTTCTGCCTACTTGTGATCTCTGTCTGTCAAATAAATAAATAAAATCTTAAGAAAAAAAAACCAACAAAGAAAAACCATCAAACATCATTCTGTTGTGCAAGTAATCCTTAAGATATCTCACCAGTCTCCTACTGATAGACTTTAGATTGTTTACAGTTCTTTGTTACTATAAACAATACCACAGTAGATATTTTGACTTAATTTATATGTATAAGTTCTTGGTTTTGTTATTTAATAACATAAAAAAAATTCAGTTAGTGATGACAGCATGCTTATAAAAGCACAGGGAAAAGGAGAGGGGACTTCTGGGGGATGAGTCATCCAGAATGTCCAGAGGGTGAGTGTTGAAGTGGGAAGTGCTGGAGCTGTGAGGAGTGCCAGGTCCGGGAGCTCCTAGGCTCTGGGCAATGGATTTCATACTGGTGACCGTGAGAGTTCACAGAAGGGCTCTGCACTTCAGAACGGTGTGACCGGCTCTGACTGTGGAGCGCTCCCGAGCCACAGCGTGCCCCATGGAGGGCGGCTTTAAGGAAATCGGACTCGAAGCAGGGAAATCTGCAAGGAGGTTGCTGCTCTAACAGGCAAAGCAACAAATGATGAGAACTTGAAATTAAAAAAACAACGGGACGCCTGGGTGGCTCAGTTGGTTGGACGACTGCCTTCGGCTCAGGTCATGATCCCGGAGACCCGGAGACCCGGAATCGAGTCCCGCATCAGGCTCCCAGCTCCACGGGGAGTCTGCTTCTCCCTCTGACCTTCTCCTCGCTCATGCTCTCTCACTGCCTCTCTCTCAAATAAAGAAATAAAATCTTAAAAACAAAAAACAAAAAACAAAAAACAACAACAGAAAACAACAACAACAAAAAAAACCCAACTTGAACTAAAGTGCAAGGAGAACATAGTTGAGAGCTAGGAAAGAAACGGAATGAGGAAGATCTGGTGACCACCCTGCCTTTAAGGGACAGGAGGGGAGTCGGGGGATGGACTGGTACCTGACGGGAGCCGCTGCTGGACTCCAGCGCTTCTCCCCAAAACAAGGAATACCCGTCAGGGAGCAGGATGGAGTGGGTGTGGACAAGGGAAAGCCGAACCCAGTTTGGGGCACAATGAGGGGTATCTGTTAGACATTCAAGAGAAAGTGTCCGGGGGACCGCCAAGAGCCAGGGTGGAAGAGTGAGCCCCAGGGTGGAAGGTGCTGGCACACCGGGGTGTGGAGAGCAGCTGAGTGCCCCTCCAGGGTCACTCTTCCTCCCGCCCCATCAATCCCACCCCCATGGCCTTATCTGCCACTCAGACATAAATCAAAAACCTAAACCTATTGTCGCTCTTTTTTTTTTTTTTAAATAAGAATCATTCCAGCAGAAGAGGCAGCTTACAAGCCTATACTTTTGAGGAACAGCCTACACTTCCTGTGGTGAGTTTTATCCTCTCCCCTCATTGTCAATAAAAACAGGAAATCAAGACTTTTTTTTTTGAACACTGAATATGAACATTTGCCTGGCAATGAGCCAATCCAGCACAGAATTTGTTTTCTTGGAGATGAACTTCAGGAGAAGGGGGAATGGGGTAGATAGGCTGGGGAGTAGCTAGGTCGGGGAGTAGCTGGGACGGGGAGAACGCATCTCCTGTGGTAAGAAAGCAAGGCCTCTGCCCCGGTGACTGTGGACCATACGTGGGCTTGTCTGCTGAGGTCCTATGCTGGCTGGAGGTGGTCTGCCGGCAGCATTTGGGTTGAGACGGTGCTATCCTGCAGCCTTGGCTCCATAGCAGCATCTGCTCCAAACATGAGGGGACTCAGTCCCCTGGGCAGGTGTGTGTGCCGGTGTTGGCAAGCTCAGGGACCAGGCTGGATGGAGTTCTGCTCTCTCTTCCCTTCAGAATCATGTCCACGTCCCCTGAGGCCTTCTGCCTCCTTATCAGTAGGGTTTCCAGCCGCAGCCTTGACTGGGGCTCAGACCTTAGCAGCTTCATGCCTGGACTCTTGACTTGCTTTTGGTTTTCCACCCTCCTCTCTTCCTGATGTAACTCTCACGACTTTGAGTTTATCTCTCCTTGACGCAGCCCAGACTTGTGTCTTACCCCCAGGCTCCCAGCCCCTCAGCCTACCTTCCTCCTCATCGACCCGCAGGACCCTCCTGCTGTCTCCCCCCCACCCCCCGTCCCTGCTTTTTCTTCCAAACAGGCTGCCCTCTTATCTCTCTCCCCCGTCTGACTCTGTGTGCATGCCATTTCCCCATGGAGAATGCCTCCTCACCTTTGTTCACCATTTGTAATTTTGAATGGCAGTCTATGCATCATTTTTGAATAGTGGGGATTAGTCTTTGCTTTTATGAAAGTTTCACCTGGAGATGCAGGGGCTCAGAACTCCTTGAACCAATTGTGGCTCCTCCATCTAAAAAGATGGTGCTGTACCAAGAGAGGGACACAGTCCTGTGCTGAGGAAGGAGGGGGCAATCCACCTGTGCCATTGGCCTTGCCCGTCTGCAAGAGAGGAGATGCCATAGAAAGACAGCCCTCACCATCCTTTCTTTCCTGGTTGTGCTTGCCTGGCCTCCTCCATTAGGCTGGAGCCTGCTTAAGCAGAGATCTGTAGTTTTCTCCTACTGTGCTTTAGAATGTCCTCATACAAGGAAAATGTCACATTTTGAATTGACTCTCAGGCATTTATCCAAGAAGTAATTTTAAGTACACCAGATGAACACCAGAATCTAGAGATGATTTGTATTCATCTGTATATACATGCACTTTAGTTTTTCTATGTACTGGAAAAGCTATTTCCATACCCTTTTCTTCTCAATACATTGATTAGTTTTTTTTTAAACAGTTTTCTTTGAGGCATAATTTACATACTTTAAAATCCCTTCATTTTTATGGGTACAAATACATGAATTTTAATAACTGTATACCGTTGTGCAAACATCACCACAATCAAGTCTAAGAACCCTTCATCACTCCCAGAAAACTCCCTCCATCCGAGCACCTACTTTCAGCCCCAGGTGACCACTCATCTGCCTCCTAGAAGTTTCTAGAAGTTTCACGTAAGTGGAGCATACAGGGTTGCAGTTTGATGTATCTGGCTCCTCTCACTTCATATAACGTTTTAAGATTTAAGCATGCTGGTGCATGTCTCAGTAGTTGATGATATTCTGTTGTGTAGATGTATCGACTCTATTTCTCTTATCTACTCAAAGCTGTTGGACGTCTGTAAAGCGGGGCAACTTTAAGTTCCATTATTTTGTAGACCAACAGTGCACCCTCTCTGTCATCAATGTGCATCTACCCCTGTGTGTCTAGGGACCATGTAGCTGGTGAACAGACCAGGGGTGCTCGTTTGTGTGTGTAAGACACGTTGGGGAAACAGGCCAGACCAGGAGGAGTCTAATATGGTTCAAAAGACAAAAGGAAGACCAAACCTCGACTATTTTAAGTAAACCTGGGAATAACCAGACCTCTTTGTTCATTAGTAATAAGTTCCTAAGTAGCAACTCCCCAGCCCTTACAGAAGGAAGGCAGGGCTAACTTTTGACTCAGCACATACAGGTGATGAACTCTGTGGTTAGACCACCTGGCTCAGGTCTCAGCCCTGTAGCTCTACATTAGCAATGTATCTGTTAAGCAATTACCCCAATTTTCTAAGCTTGTGAATAAACCCTTGTGAATAAAAATGGGCTAGTAATAGCAATGATTTCATTAAGATTTGTGTGGAGGTTAAATGACAATCTATGTGAAAACATTTAGTGTGTGGTTATTATTACTGTCCTGTTTTATTCATGTTGGTATCGCTCACATCATTATGGTCTGTTCTGGTTTTTCTAAGTGGAATGTGGTACACTTCATTTCATACACCTCAAAATATGATGTAAAAGTCTCTTCCTTTTATTTTTTTAATTTATCTTTTTTCAGTGTTCCAAGATTCATTGTTTATGCACCACACCCTGTGCTCCATGCAATCCGTGCCCTCCTTAATACCCACCACCGGGCTCACCCAACCTCCCATCCCCCTCCCCTCTGAAACCCTCAGTCTGTTTCTCAGAGTCCATAGTCTCTCATGGTTTATCTCCCCCTCTGATCTCCCCCAACTCAGTTCTCTTCCTTTTAAAGAGAGAGGGCAGTGAAAAAGGGAGGTGGTCCTTTTAAAACAATTGTTTCTTATTCGTATTCAGTTTTCCTGTTATTCTTCACCTCAGCTTTTGCCTACTTCATCTGGATTACCGCCAGGTTGGGAAGAAAAACAAGATGAAAGAGGAAGATCATATTATGTGGATCACAATTCCAGAACTACAACCTGGACAAGGCCCGTGGTACAGGTACCGTGCAGCCTACCTGTTAACTTACTTTCTTACGCGATGTACGCTGTCGTATTCCTGTGGGAGCTAGTACATCTATTTTGTGGTATACACGGGCTGCGGCTAGCATTTTCTAATCATTCGCCGACCTTGGGGCTCGCATCTCCTACAGATCTCTCATACGCATGATTACCACTTGCTATCATGTAAAACAAGTCCAACTGGGAATACCAGGATGGAGCAAATAATCTGGTCCATTGGGGGGTTTTTTGGTTATTTGAATGGTTCAGATCATTATTTCACTGAAAGATAACCTTAGTGATTAAGATCTGTTAAGGAAATTTGCCACGATGACACCTTGTCCTTGGCAACAGCGGGTGCCTTTTAGGACATTTCCTTGTAAGTATTTAGGAGAATGTTTAATTTATTTTATCACCATGTCTCTGACTGAGAAATTTTTTAACACTGGAAAGTATAGAGAACAATACAGCAAATACCCATCTTCTTAACACCCAGAATTTACCACCATTAACAAATTACTGTATTTGTTTCTAGACATTTTATTTTTAAAAAATAAAATCTTACAGGAGCACCTGGGTGTCTCAGTCAGATAAGTGTCTAACTTCAGCTCAGGTCATGATCTCTGGGTCCTGGAGTCAAGCCCCTCCTCCCCAATTGGGCTCACCACTCAGCCGGGAGTCTGGTTTTCCTTCTGCTCCTGACCCCACTCATGCTCTCTCTCTCAAATAAATAAAATCTCTAAAAAATCTTAAAAAAATAAAATTGTACAGATAAAACTAAATTCCTTTTAGCCAAGCACTTGCTCCCACTACCAGAAAGAAGCACCATCTTAAGTCTGTTGGATAGTCTTCCAGTCTTTTTTTTTTTTTTTTTTTTGCTTAGACGACTGAAACTTATTTCTCACAGTTGTGCAGGCTGGAAGGCCAAGCTCAGAGGGCAGCATTTTGGGTCCTGGTAAGGGCCTCTTCTGGGCTGCAGACTTCTGTCTTCTCGCAGAGACCTCCCACGGTTCTTCCAGGATCTATTACACACCTACATAGAGAGCTAAAACGATGCAAACAAGTGTTTATGTTCCTATGTTTCAAGTTTTGCAAAGATGTCATGCTATATAATTCTAAGTATTTTTTGTGTGTGCGACATTGTTTTAAAATCCTATCCATGTTGTCTTATATATGGATCCAGTGTGTTTCTTTTAACCACTGCCTAATATTTCATCAAATGAATATATTACATTTCAAGGATCCGTTTCTGCAGTGGCTGCTCGCCCAGCATCGGCAGCCTCTTCCGCGTGTGGAGGACTGCGCACTCTGTGCGTCTCTGGGGCAAGCGGAGACAGCCTCCTCCAGCTGACACCGTGGCTGAGCTTGGCGCTGGCACACGGTCCCTGACTTCGCCGCCTCCGTCCGGGACATCCGCAGCCAACTTGAGCTGTTAGCCAGCGTCGTACGGCTCACGAATTAGCTGAGAAATTAGCTGAGAGAGTTCTTTTCAAAACAAAGTTTGACAAAACACTATTAGAAAAAGGAATCTGCCTGTTGAGATCTATTTAGAAGGATGTGTTCTGTTTGCAGGTTAAGCTGCCTTTTAACCACAGCTCTTTGTGTGTTCTCTGTAAAACATGACAACGTGACTTACCCCATGTGCTAGGCCACAGCGGAGAGTAATCAGCTGCCGTCAGGCCAGAGTTCGGCGTGCCCTCGGCCCCAGGTCCCCACCGGCGACTCAGCGCAGCGGGTGACCCAGCCGTCGGAAATGGAGCAAGGATTCCTTCCGAAAGGCTGGGAAGTCCGGCATGCACCCAATGGGAGGCCTTTCTTTATTGACCACAACACCAAAACCACTACCTGGGTAACTTTAATACTCTCCTG
The DNA here is from genome assembly GCA_004024625.1 of Mellivora capensis. Taxonomy (NCBI): domain Eukaryota; kingdom Metazoa; phylum Chordata; class Mammalia; order Carnivora; family Mustelidae; genus Mellivora; species Mellivora capensis. The sequence continues at coordinate 24,020 of PISX010005176.1, read as the reverse complement.
TTTGAATTTAGAGCAATGATCTTAACTCTTAAGAGTTCCCTCTAACCGTTAAATGTACATTAATATAACATACATGTCCTTGTATTCATTTAAAGAGATGCTGAATTCGTAACAGTATTATTTCTACTCAAGAAATATTTATGCCTATTTGTAATATTTTCAGGGATTGTCAATTCCTATATCATTTTTGCCTCACTAGACATAAAAAAAAATTAGGAAGATATTTGTAGTAGTCTTTTACCTTTATATGTCGCTTTGTAGTTCCAAAGTACTTTTGGATCCATATCTCATTTAGTACCCAGAAAACCTTGGGGAGGCTAGGTAAAATAGTATTTTTATTTTAAGATAAGCCCTAAAGCTGTTTAGCAGTTGGTTCACCACTAATAGAAAAGTTACTGAAAATCAGCAACAGATGGCTAGATTTTGATTAAAGTACCTTAATAGACAAAAGTACCTTAATAAAACTAAAGTGGTTTAATAAATTATTTAACAAAATAATATTAAAATAATAATATACATAAGTGAATCCAAACAAATTGAATTTTGTCCTTTTTTCCCCAGCAATTTGAATTGGCTTTTATAACCTTTTTGAGCTTACCTCCCTAGCTTTACAAAATGTCAATAAATCAACACCTTAACAGATAAGTGCCAAAAAGCATGCTCAAGGCCTCAGAAATAGCACGTGGCCTAGTTTAACGTCCATTCATTTAGCAGTTTTAATTAGAGAACAGCCCTATGTAGTGACACAATCCCTGAAGAGTGGGGCAAAATTCTGTGAGTGGTTTCTGTGAAGCAGATGGTGAGTTAAAACTGATCGTACTCTGAGATCTGAGAAATGAATATTGTAGCTTGGGAATGATGGGTTTTAGACAGAGAAACTATTATTTCGCAGATGAAGCACATAAAATAAAAGTAGACTTTAAAAGAGAATGTTTTAAATACCAATTGGTATTAGAAAATATAGTAATAGATTGACTTTCTTGATTTTAAAATTTGTGTGTGTTGTTGTTTGCTTTATTTGCTCTACCAAAAAAAGGAAGATCCAAGACTGAAAATTCCACCTCATCTGAGAGGAAAGACATCACTTGATTCTTCCAATGATCTGGGGCCTTTACCTGTAAGTTTATAGAATTGCTAGCAATCTAACTTGGTTCTCTTCAACATTTTGTATTTTGGAATACAATAGTTCTTCAACAAGTTTAAGTAAATTATTATTATTAATAGTAGTAGTAGTAATTATTATTAGTTCTTATTAAAGTGTAATGCCTTCTACTAAGAATGGAATAAGAAAATTAAGCATATAGCCAATGTCATTTTTCTACCCATATATCTAAAACCCTTTCCAAAAATAATTGAAATAACATTCTTCATTATAGCCAGGTTGGGAAGAAAGAACTCATACAGATGGAAGAATCTTCTACATAAATCACAGTATGTGCAATGTGATTTTTCATTACATTATTTTTTGTAATATTGAACTTTGTGCAGGAGAATAAAGAACACCCTATCTCTCTCCCTCTTCAGATATAAAAAGAACACAATGGGAAGATCCTCGGTTGCAGAATGTAGCAATAACTGGACCAGTAAGTCTCTGTATCAGTATGCTCTGATGGCATTATCCTCTCACCTGTTTTGTCAAGGGTGAATGGTCAAGGGCATAATCCTATAGACCTTGAGAGGAAAGCACATCTGCAATTCTGTCCTCTCCGACCACCCCCACTCCAGGTCTCAATAATTTGAAAAGAGTATATGTGTAAGCTCATTATCTTGACCTTTGTAATAGCCTTATGAGACTAGTGAGCCCCATAGTCAAATGCCAAGGCACTGGGCTGCTGGGCTCAGGCTGGTACTTGCCGTTGCCTGAAAAAGAATGTTGGCAGTCCTCAGCAAATCAGAGAGGGGCCAAGAATGTACCAGGTGAGAAAGTAGATGGCACACAGTCAACTCCAGGGGCATGCTTGAACTTTTTGGTAGAAATTTCTATAAATGCTGGTGTATTAAAATACTCATATTTAAGTACAAATATTATCGTGTATGTTTATACTCCTTTTGAGTCAGGTTAAGTATAGGAAAAATAATTTTCTTCTTTATGTAGCTACTTGTTCTGTATTTTGTTTTTGAGATTTTAATTGTTTTCTAATTCACAAAAATAAGTAAAATTGAAGATCCAGTTCTTTTAAACTATTCTTTAGTCTCCATGTTTAGTCTTTTAAAATAATGGGTAAAAAAGGCAGTTCCTCAGAGTTCAAGGAAAAAGTGCATTTTTCAAATTGTTCCCTTAATGGAGAAATCACTTTGAAATTCTGTTTAGAAATGGAATTTTTCATTTCTAATATTTCTCTGCTTGGAAGAAATTTCCTGTTTCTGGCTTTTTGCATTTCAAGAATATTGCATAATGAAAATTACAGCCATGGGAATTGCTGAATACAATTTAATTTTAAACAGAGAAATTAAAAATTTTAAAGTTTTGTGTTTGTTTTCCTTCAAATTAAACTTTTCTTTCCAAATATTCTCTTTTAATGCCTTTAACTTATGTTCATAAAATACCCAGAGGGGAAATTTTAAAATTGTTCCAGAATAAAAACAACCTAAACCTTCTTTATTTTTCCAAAATTTTCAACTCAAGGCAGTGCCCTACTCCAGGGATTACAAAAGAAAGTATGAGTTCTTCCGACGAAAGTTGAAGAAGCAGGTTAGTTATATTTATGCTGAGTTCTTAGGAATGATTGTTATGTAGACTGAAAGTGTGGGAAATGCATTTTTAAAAGTAATAGAGAATTTCTCCTGTATTTTAACAACTTGGAATAGTTTCTTATAGGGAAAGGTGGCTTTTTTTTATTTTGACTACTGGATGTTACATATCATCAGAGACCACAGTTAGGTTGTGTCTTTCCTTGTTTTTCAATCTTATGCTACATAGAACAATAGTATTAAAGTTTGCTTTTAATGTGTTCTAACCTGGTTTCCTAGTGGGGTTTGTGGAGCTTGGGCTTGGTGGAATCTGAGCAAACTCAGCTTATTCAACCCAGCCTCATCCCTGATTGTGTAGGACTCTCTGGATTCCTCTTCTGCGTGGACTCTTGTTTTCCAGTGGTAGTTATTCATGCTTCAACGCTTTTATAACATATCTCTGCCTAATTTGAAAATACAACTGTGATTGAAACAGTGCGCCTGTGTTTGTCTCCTTTTGCTTCTCAGATGTGTTCACTATAGTTTTTTTTTTCCATCACCACAAATTTAATATTTGGAACTAAACTCATCATCTGCCCATCTATTTCGTTTCTGTCCATGATGACCACTTGGTGATGCCTTTCTAATTTGCGCTCACTTTTCCCCTTTCCCCGCAGTTTAGGAATACTACCACTAGGTGGCTATATTGGGTTACACTTTCTTGTGTTCTAAGCCAGAAGCAGGCTTTTCCAAAGATTCAAGATGGTGGGTCTGCTACCACAGAATATTTTCATCCAAAATTTAACAAGAAATGAAATATAATAGTTTTTTGGTGCAAATATTTTATACCTTAATGAAAGCCTAAACTATCAGCCACTTTTTAAAACTCATCTTCAGTAATAGCTTTGTGTTAAAATTGCTCTGGAAATCGGTTTTCTACTTCTTAAAGTTCTTTGGGATTTTAAGACTTTGCTGATCTATTGGTCTGGTAAATATTTTCACTCTCAATGAAAATATGCTGGTGGAATAGAAGCACTAGCTTCTCCATTTGCCATTTTGAGCACTTACACACATTATAATATGTAATTGTTGATGTCTTCCCGGCAGCAGGCCTTCAGAGCACACAGAAACCACCATGAAAGCAGTAATAGTTAATGAGCTCTCACTGTGAACCAGACATTCTTAGCAAGCTACACGTATTCATGTAGTCTCTGTATTAGCTGTCTAAGGAGGGAACTGTTATTATCACCTTCTATAGGTGAGGGTCGGAGGCACAGAGAGATTAGGTAATGTGATAGACTCCCATGGTTATTAGTGGTGAAGCCAGACATGTGGTCTAGCTTCAGAGTCCATGTTCTTAACCAAAAAGACATATATTGATGATTAAGAGAGAAACTGATCCAGAATGTAACAAAGGTATATAAAGAGAAAAAAACATGAAGTAATGTTTAAGAAACATGGCGTTGCTCCAGAGAGAACAAAGTCAGGAGTATGGGGAAGAGGGTAAGAACCTGCATCCTTACTTTATCAAAAAGTCCCTAGTAGGATTAAAAAAAAAAAAATCCATATCTAGACACATTACAGCAAAAGAGCAGAACACCAAGACAGAATTAAAAATCATTACTACAAAATCTTGAGTTGTCTTTGACCTTTTTCTCTGCCTTGTCTGTAGTATCTCATTTGTGAGGAATAAGGAGGGCTAATCCTTATGGAGCTCACCGCATGCCAGATACAGAGGAAGCACATGAAATGCATTCTCCCCTGACGTTCTGAAACAGCTCCAGGGGGCGACTATTATTACTGTCCCAATTTACAGATGAGGAAATTAAGCCTTAGAAAAGACACGTTTGGGGCGGGGGGGGGGGGGCGCTGGGATCCGAACACAGGGCTCCTGACCCCAGAATCCACACCCTGGGCCACTATTCAGCCCAAACATGGAAGTCCCTTCTTCTGCCCTCTGCCTCTTCCATTGCCATTCCTCTCTGCAAGTCTCTTTCAGGGTTTTTGACCAGGGTGGCTCTTGTTTCTCTTCAAAACCACCTGTTAGTCAATCCCCAGGAACAATCTGACCCTGTCGCTCCTGCTCAGCCGCTCTCAGTCGCTGCAACCCCTTCCCTCCCTCAGGCACCCTCTTGCTTGTTGCATACATTAGACGCCCCTGCATGCTCTTCCCTTAGCCTGCTGCTCCTCAGTCCTTCCGTGCCTCTCCCTCAAGTCAGGACTTGTTCTTAAAGCCCCCTGGATCACCTCCTTTGCAGTTACTAGCTCAGTCTTTTAGGCCCCACAGAACATTGCTTATAGCTTATTACTACCAATTTTGTTACACTTGTAAGTCTCAGGATTGGTAATATTTATATTTGTTTCTCATACACACACTGGAGGGAGGAATCATATCTTAAACCACATTTTTACTCCCTTTTCTTCCATCCCCACTACTGTATCTCCTTAGCATGGAGTCTGGGCCAGAGCAGGTCCTGGTAAATGCTTGGTTGCCCAGGATGCCTAGTGTTTAGACTACAGTTGGTTTTCTCTGATCTTGGCTTTATTTATAATTACATAAGCAACAGAGGAAACTGCTTATATTCCTTATAAAAACTGTTTATGTTATCATGTTTCTGTAGGGCTTTCCATTTTCCCTAAATATACTAAGAATGCAGTTGATTTTTTTTTTTTCTTAGAAGGAACCCTCTCCTCTTCTTTTGAAGTGGCGGAATTTTCTCTTAATGGTTTCCGCTTGAATGTTGCACACAAAGCGTTCAATAATAAATATTCAGGGGCGCCTGGGTGGCTCAGTGGGTTAAGCCTCTGCCTTCAGCTCAGGTCATGATCTCAGGGTCCTGGGATCGAGCCCCGCATCAGGCTCTCTGCTCAGCGGGAAGCCTGCTTCCCCTTCTCTCTCTGCCTGCCTCTCTGCCTGCTTGTGATCTCTGTCTGTCAAATAAATAAATAAAATCTTAAAAAAAAATAAATATTCAGACATCTTTTATAAAATTTACAATATGATCTAAAAGCATAGTTATCTGCATTTGTCACATAAGCAAAGGATGTGCAAAAAAAAAATCGAGACAGCAGAGACTGAGAGCTCAGACTTCCTTAACTTTTGTCTTCACTTTCTTCATAAAATGAGATCATATTGGTCGTTTCTTCCTCGTGTTGTTATGAGGAGTAAATGAGTTAACCTATTAAAATGTTGGGAATAGTGCCTGATACAGTCTGTAAATGTTAGTGCCTATTAATGAGCGCAGCAGGGTGGGCCAAGGAGGAAAGGTTGAGGTCGGAAAACCCCTGAACCCACAGGCAGACAAGAGAGCAGGCACTGGTTGGACTCTAGGGCACAGGATGGTCTTCCATGGAACTTAATCTGGAAAGGGCTGTTCATGCAATGCCTTCGTGTGAACATTATTGCCGCTGTCAATAACTGCTTCTTTCAGTATAGAAATCAGAAGCCTATATTATTATATGATTAGAGAACAGGCATGAATTCTTTTATGCCATAGAGGAAATAATAGACAACATTCCTAGTTATGTTTTCCCCCAAAAAAGGGTCTTGGGCACAGGGTAGAACACAATGGTTTTTATGACTTTCCGGAGAAATAAATTTGCCATCATGTCAAATTGATTTAAACCATAGTCCCTCTTCTTTGGGTTTTCAGAATGACATTCCAAACAAATTTGAAATGAAACTTCGCCGTGCAACTGTCCTTGAGGACTCTTACAGGAGAATTATGGGTGTCAAGAGAGCAGATTTCCTCAAGGCTCGACTGTGGATCGAGTTTGATGGTGAAAAGGGATTGGATTATGGAGGAGTCGCCAGAGAATGGTTCTTCCTGATCTCAAAGGAAATGTTTAACCCTTATTATGGGTTGTTTGAATATTCTGCTACGTAAGTATTTTTACAATGACTGCACACAGAAAGAAAAAGTCACTGTTTTGAAAGTAACAAAGTTTCGTATGAAGCAAGGAAACTGTACATTCCAGTGTGCCAGAAAAGGGAGATGATAACTAATGTTGTTTCAAAAATAATCTTTAAAAAAATTGTGGTAAAATATGCATAATATAAAATTTACCATTTTAGCCATTTTAAACCAGCAGCATTCAGTACATTCACACTGTTGTGCAGTTGCTCCCACCGTCCATCTCCAGAACTCTTTGATCATCAACTGAAACGGTACCCATGAAACGCTAACTCCCATCCTCCCTGTCATTCACTGTCCCGCCTTCGGTCTCTGTGAATCTGACCACTCTAGGTCCCTCGTAAGGTCCCTCGTATCAGTAGAATCCTATAGGACTGTTACTTTTGTAACCGACTTATTTCATTAGCATAATGCCCTCAAGGTTCCTCCAAGGCACAGCAGATGTCAGAATTGTCTTCCCTTCTGAGGCTGAGTAATACCCCGTTGTGTAAAAGGACACCCCATTTTGTATATCCATTCATCTGTTGTCAAACACCTGGGTTGTTTCCATCTTTCTACAGAAATGACTGTTTTTAAAACCATTAAATCCACTGGTCTCATGTGGTTCTAACAGAGGTAAAAACTCCAGGAAGAGGGAGCTAATTTGTAATTTTGTCATATTAAAATTTTTATATGAAATGTGGAGAGGAGCATTTAAATGTGGTTGTCTTTACAGGGATAATTATACCCTACAGATAAATCCAAACTCTGGATTGTGTAATGAGGATCACCTCTCCTACTTCAAGTTTATTGGCCGGGTAGCTGGGATGGCAGTTTATCACGGCAAACTGTTGGATGGTTAGTATTAAGCATAAAACATTTTTTTAAGTATAATCTTACTTCTTCCAATTGGTAATCATTTTCAATATGTTTGATTTTTTGAAAGGGTTTTTCATCCGCCCATTTTACAAGATGATGCTACACAAACCAATAACACTTCATGATATGGAATCAGTGGTATGTCTTTTTCACTCGCAATGTAGAGAAAGCACAATTTAAGAAGCAACTGGATATTTTAAAGTTAGAATTTGATGATGAAAAAATGAACAAATTATAATGTTCCAAAATACAAATGGATATTTCCCCCAACATTCAAATATGAAAATTTTCTAACATCATAAAATGTTGAGAATTTTACAGTGGACACATGTGTATCCACCACCAAGATTCCATAGTCGGGTTTCTTTCTGTACTTACTTTATTACCTACCTATCCGTCAGTCCACCCATGTGTCCCTCAATCCATCTTTTTTTTTTTTGATGCACTTCAAAGAATATTACAGATATCAGTAAACTTCTCCCTAATTACTTCAGTGTGCTATCAACACTTGGATTGTTATCTTTTATGATGAATGGCATATGTTTTCAAAATGACCGTCCAAAAGCAAGGCCTTGTGGTGAGGCCCCTACAAAGAAACAGAAACCTAAGAATTAAATCCCGGACTCTAGCTTTGCTGTGTGAACTGAAAAGCCTCATGTGTTGTATGTACACATGGATTCCAAGCTCTCTTCCTGGGGACCAAGGACATTCTTTATTCCTTCCTTGTGACATTATCAAGGTAGACACTATAATTCCTTATGAATCATAAGATTTCATAGTTATTTTAGTTGGTTAATGGAGGTTCTGTATTTAATTTGAAATTTTTCTTTAACTTGGGCCAGGTATAAGTAACCACCTGCTCATAGCTACTTGAACATTTTATACCCAGTCTTAATAGGCCGCACGAGAAAGGCTCTAGGTGCTCCTGGGCATCCGTAGGAGTTAGGATTCATCTGGAAACTACTTTAGTTGACCCTTCAACTGGATAACAAAATCTGTATACCTCCACTGCCTCTACACAGAGCTAGGTTTCCAAACTGTTGGGCAAGCCCCACTCCACTGATTTATGCACTTTTACTCACACTTACTAGTCATCCCGCTCTTTTTATAATGCTTGTGTGTATATAAGAAAAGACGTCCTACTACTTTTCATCTTTGGCCCAAGTGTTCAGACTCTCAGCATATTTTCTTTGCAGGTTCAGGTGTCTTTTTGTGTACAGATTTTAAATATGCCATTTCCTCATCTAGGATAGTGAATATTACAATTCGCTGAGATGGATTCTTGAAAATGATCCAACAGAATTGGACCTCAGGTTTGTCATAGATGAAGAGCTTTTTGGACAGGTTCGTAAACTTTGATTAATTAAAATGGTACATAAATTGTGAAACAAACGTTCTAACTTAAGTTTAGAAGTTAAATAATGCATATCCTCGACACATTTCTGTGCTCTATTTTTAAATTTATTTTCCAGTAACAAAAGCTGTCTCAGCAAGAATTTCTGCTTCCCTTGACATTTGACTCATTCCATGTTTATTTTAGTAAAACTAATATTTTAAGTTTTCTTAGCTTGTGAATGGATTTAATTTAAAACACTGGGTTTCTGGTGTAACTATAATACATTATTTTTTTTTTCACTAAAATAACATATCAAGATATCATGCTTAATTTTAGACACATCAACATGAGTTGAAAATTGGTGGATCAGAAATAGTTGTCACCAATAAGAACAAAAAGGAATATATTTAGTAAGTATTTTGTTAGTAAGTATTTTATTACGTTTAGTATATACTTCACTGGAAATAATTTTGTAGTTCTTTCCGGGAAGACTCTGTGTACCTCCTTTCTCTTTCTTCATAGTCAGAGTCTTAATGTTCTTTTTTCTCTTTCTATAACCATGCTATATTACCCACTTATATTCACTTTTTGCCTGGGCCTTACCTAGTCTTTATTTTTTGTTTCCAACTGGAATAAATAGACCTTAATTTTCTTTCTTCACTCATGTGAAAGATGAATATTTTGTCTCTTTTTAGTCTTGTAATTCAGTGGCGATTTGTAAACCGAATCCAGAAGCAAATGGCTGCTTTTAAAGAGGTATTCATTTACTTTTGTTCATTCTTCTGTCATTTCATTTTTTTTTCAAAGTACAAGTCATAAGTTTCAAGTATTGGGGTTCATCATACCTGAGAATTAATAAATGACTTGCTTTTTAAAACAACTTTTAATTATATATTTTTAAAAATGTATGTATTTGTCACAGAGAGAGAGAGAGAGATAAAGAGAGAGCACAAGCAGGGAGAGCAGGAGGCAGTGGGGGAAGCAGGCTCCCCGCTGAGCAGGGAGCCCGGTGCGGGGCTCGATCCCAGGACCCTGGGATCATGACCTGAGCCGAAGGCAGACACAACCTACTAAGCCACCCAGGCATCCCTATATTTTTATAGTAAAAAAAATATGGAAGTGAATAAGTGTTCACTGTTAAAACTCAGTCATCCGAGAGGCCCGTACCGTTAATGCTGATGCTCCCCCGTCCCACCCGTCCCTGCTCCTCACCTTTTCCCAGTCATGTCTCCTCCATCTTGGGTAACCTCAGGTGAACACGGGTCCGCGGTGCAATGGGGAGAGTGGAATAGGCCATTTATTTTCCCGCATGGGATCACACTATACATGCTGGTTTGTGACTTGGTTTCTTCTCTTACCGAATATTTATTGGAGAACTTTACACATCAAGTTGCATGACTGTCCTTCCATGTGGCTGCATTTTATTCATTATATAAATTCATAAGTTCTTTAAACATCCCCTGTTGGTGGACATTTAGGCTATGGCCAGTTCACTCATTTCTTCTAAAATCTTCTGTTCAGTATATATCATGTACTTTTTCATTTATTCGGTATTGAACACTTGCTATGGATCTGGTGCTATGTAAGGCAGAAAGACATGGGTCCTACTCTAGGGAGCAGAAAATCCAAAGAGTGACATGGACAGAGGCAGGCATGAAGTGCGTGGTAAGCACAGAGGAGAAATGGAAACCCGGGTAGGGAGAGGTACAGGAAGGGCCAGGGAAGGCCTGGAAGGCCTGGAGGGACTGGCCGGCTACATGAAGAGGGCGGTGCGGTTCTGCGTGCCAGAGGTCAAACTAAGCTGAAGGGTGAGCAGGACCAGATTAAGAAGGGCCTGTGTGCTAAACTGGAAACAAAACGGAATTTGGGGTTTTTGTGGACGTCCAGTGAGGGGAAAGAAGGTGACAATAATATAGGAGGACTCAATTTACATTTTAGTCAGGTCATCCTGGAAATGGTGTGTAGTGAGTTAGTGGTGCACAAGACTAGCAGCTGGGCTTGGCCAGAAGGAGCTACAGCGATCCAGGTGAGGAAAAGTCAGGGCAGGAACGAAGGTGGCGGTGGTGGCGGGAAGACAGCTGTGTGATCTGAATGGGATTCAGCAGGGAGAGCTGTAGCTCGGGGTGCTCTAAGGGCTAGAGACCTGGGGGGGGGGCAGCATGGATTTGGGGATCATCTGCCTATGTGTACTGGAGACATGGACTCGGTAAGAAGCGAAATTGGAAAGAGTGGTGAGGACGGGAAAGTGCATGATCACTGTGAAGATGTGGGAGCACCAACATGGAAGGAACAGACGGTAGAAAAGGAGACGTCAAAGGAAATCAGCCAATGCAGACAGAGACACGAGAGAGAAACCATCGGCAGCAGACGAAGTTTCAAGAATGGCCGTGTTTTCAGCAATCTCATAGTGCGGAGAAGTCAGATGGGATACAGAACTAGACAGTGTTGATCAGAGTTCGCCGCAAAGCTGTCTTTGCCTTTTTCAGGACAGCTTGAGGGCAGCAAGGGCACAGAGGGCAGATGGCAGAGGGTGGAGGCAGAGACTGGCCGGCAGGTGGGGTTTGGTCAGGAGTAATAACAGCAGTGAAGAGAAGAAAGACAGGTTTGCTTTTTTGTTTTGTTTTTAAGGTAGATAGGCTTAAACAAATGTAAATGTAGAAAGAGCAAGCAAGGAAAGAGAAGGAGGTTCAGTGAGATGAGCCCCTTGGGGAAGCAGATGAAGCACAGAGAGAAAATGGCCCCTGTCCCCACTGCCATGGACAGGAGACCACAATGGACGTTGCTGCCGACTGGTACTCGGGCATGCAGAAGGTTGAAGGAGTTCCATCATCTCCTCTGTTTTCTCTCTCAAGTAAAAGTTATCTGCTGCAAAGAAGGGATGACACAGAGGAGGAGGAAATGGCTGGGGAAATGCTGAGAGGTTTCAAAATGGCTAACTTGAGGAATCGGTTAGCCGATTCCTTCTCTCTCCGAAGGGAGAGAACAGATTATGGACACATACACACGTTCTTGCCAATATTGAACTCTCGGTTGACCTAAGAACCCATGACTGTGGTGGTAGGAATCTGTGTTCATGTGGGATTTCTCCAGCAGCCACCCAGAAGCTGACATATAGGGATGTCAAGAGCCTCTGCTAACCAGGTTTTTAAATACACTCTTTCCACTAGGGATTTTTTGAACTAATACCACAGGATCTCATCAAAATTTTTGATGAAAATGAACTAGAGGTAAGAAATACTCTTATTTTCAAACGAGATTTTTGTGCCCATAATTTTTCTTGTCTACAGTTTGATATTTCTTATTGCATAGCTTCTTATGTGTGGATTGGGAGATGTCGATGTGAATGACTGGAGAGAACACACGAAGTATAAGAACGGCTACAGCGTGAATCACCAAGTCATACAGTGGTTTTGGAAGGTAATTGAAAGCTTCTGTGTCCGTAAATCCCTTTTCAACAGATTCGATCATACTTAACTATACTAGTGTACTGCATAGAGATAAGACAAAAAGTAACGTTGTACTGTATACGTCTGCCTTCTGGGTGTGGCTCCAACCTCCGTGTGTATTTATGGATAAGTCACTGTTAGAAAGTAGCAAGTGGTGGGAACAGCCGCAATGGGCACTCAGCCCCTTACCAACATGGAAACTGTTGAAGAGAACTTGTAGTAACCTGTGGTGTGTTCCCTGGGACTCCTGCACGGTTCCTTAAATGTGACTTTCCATCTAATCGAGAAATGTGTATGTCACTCAATAATATCAGTAAATATAATTTTTAAAAAGCCATGAGTCACATCCAGGAAGATATTTTGGTCCCTTTATTAGGCTATGATCTCATTCTAGAGAGCTCCCATATAGCCTCAGAAATGAATTTTTCAGGAACTTTGTAAGCCACCCAGAAACACAAATTTAACTCACAAACACATGTACATGTAATAACTGATCATGAAAACTCTAACTGAATCCTGATATCGTATTTTTCAGGATAGTTCTGTTACTTTTTCCCCCCAGTGATACTCCTTAATGCTGCTTTTCTCTTACTCAGGCTGTACTAATGATGGATTCAGAAAAAAGAATAAGATTACTTCAGTTTGTCACTGGCACCTCTCGAGTGCCCATGAATGGATTTGCTGAACTATATGGTAAGGTTTTCAACCATCATTAAAAAAATGGAGTGATGCCACTTGTCTTTTTCATTGATGATTAGTTGTCAAGCTTCTATCATTTAAACAAACACCAAGCTTAGTAAAAAAAAAAAACAAAAAAAAAAAAAACAGATTTTTAAATGATTGAATTAGATACATGGAAGTAGGCCAGAATATATGTACACCTTGTAATTGGCTACCAGAGGAAAAAACATGAAATGGCTTGAGTTACTTTCCATTCTTGAATTTTAAATTTGATTCCCACTACACATCCCATCACAGAAAAAGCATTGTCAGTGGGGTGATGGTTTAGGGCAACAGGCAACATCCCACAGAATGTTAGTAAGTGTACAACAGAAAACAAAGAGTTCCATAGTAGAAAACGTTTAGGGCAAATACCAGACTAAACAAAATTGAGTAGATTTCTATGGGAGTTATTCAGAACCTTTACTATGAGAAAAAAGGAGGGGGGTCCCAAAACTTATATGATCATGGACTCTGTACATATATGTGAGTGCACATGTGTGTGTGTGTGTGTGTGTGTGTGGTGTGTGAGACTGGAGACAAGACATATCTTTCAATATTCAGAATAGTTACTATTAATGCAGTTTTCTATAAAGTGAAATTGTGCATATCCTAGCAAACTGTTCTCCAGTGGATATATCTCTTAGCACTAGAGGTGTGTTTTGTAAAAAAAAAAAAAAAGGAAGAAAGAAAAAAAAATGCAGTTTCTGATGTAGATCAACTCAAATCAGTTAATGTATGTACAATGAAAAGCAAGTAGATGTACAATGACATCTACTTGCTTTTCAAGCTACTACAAAGAACAAATCTTTCAGAGAAGGCACAGCTCAGGTTGGAGCCCCACACAGGTTGGAGCCAGGAACTACCAGTCATGACTGTTGCCTCAGTAGCTGCTGAGCTGAATTTTTCACACACAGAGAAAGCTGTTGCTGTCTGGTGGGATCGCTAGCCTTGTCAGTCTCCTTGGCAAACCTGGTCTTCTTAAGCTTCATGCATATGTTGCAGAATATGCAAAATTTGTCACGCAGCTGCCACCTCCCACCTAGAGTCACCATGCACAGTGAGAAGAACCAGACAGGAGCCTTGCCCTAACCCATGCACCCCTTCTTGCCTAATTGTATTTCTTTGCATTTGTCTTTTCAGTGGTTTCCCATGACTTCCCTTTCCTTTTGCTTCTCCTATATTTTAGCCAGTTACAGTGGGGAAAGGCAGGCCATACAGCCCTTTCCATGTCTAGCTCCACATCCTTCTAAGCAGTCCATCCACTGACTACATGAATCATTTGGAATTTGGGGGAAATATCCCACACACGGAGCCAGAGTTGGCAGTATTAGAATATACTTCAAATTCTTATGCATTTTCAAAACAAAGAAGTTGTTTCAAAATGTTGATATTATAATACAGTATTATCTAGCCAATAAAAAGTGTGTAAGGTTTGTATCAGTTGACTTAAAGGAAGTTTTCATAATGGATCATGTAGGTGAGAGAATCAAGGGGCAGGGAAATATATATGATCCCATGTACGGGAAGCAATGACAAAAATACTGAAATTTTAACTGTGAGCATAATTATGATGTGTGATGTGTGAAAAGCAATGCTTTTTGAGAAAACTGTAATATTGAGAATATCCAGGATATTTAGTGCTGCTTCTGGCAATTACACTCTCACACATAATCAGATATGATTACAAGACTTGGGGAAAAGTATGGAAGGTTCTACATCAAGTTGTCAGCACCGATTACCAGGGTGGTTGGAGAATGTTGAGAATTGGGGGAAGGAAGAGGTAAGTGAAAACTCCAAAGGACAAAAAGAGCTTCTGAAAGTGTCCGTAATAAAAGAAAAATGTAGCATGGATAACGTGATCACCTACGCATAAAATTCCGTATATATGTACATGCACAAGATGATTCACAATAGAATGTTTACTCAGATTTAATAGTGGACTGTGAGGTGATTTTTATACCCTTCAGTATATTTTTCTCTATTGCTTTAATTTTCTTGCAGTGAGATTAGATAATCAGGAAAAAAATTAAGGCTATTTTCAGTGGGACTGAAAAAAGAAAGAAATTCCTCGTTTTCTCTGTGTACCTATGAAGGAAGTGGTCACAGGGAAACACAGGGCTAGGAAACAGCAGAAGCCCACCGGCGGAGTGAGCGGGTGGCCACAGATGAGAGGAACCTTCCATCTCGTGGCTGGACAATGAAGCCATCAAGGACAGGACAGCCTTCATTTCTTTTGAGTTTAAAGCAACTAGATTGGTTCTCTGTACGTTTGAGTTCTACATTCGAAAAAATG
Organism: Mellivora capensis; assembly: GCA_004024625.1. Lineage (NCBI taxonomy): Eukaryota > Metazoa > Chordata > Mammalia > Carnivora > Mustelidae > Mellivora > Mellivora capensis. Next base: position 8,780 of record PISX010005176.1, on the reverse strand, counting down.
AGTTGTGAAATTCTAGGAATTCCTGTAAAGAGTGAATGAGAGCCCAGCAACTCTTCTTCCTTACAGGCTCAAATGGACCACAGTCATTTACAGTTGAACAGTGGGGTACCCCAGAAAAGCTTCCAAGAGCCCACACATGGTAAGCAGTTTTTTCGACCCTTAGAGAACACGTTTTCAGAGAGTGAAACTCCTCTAACAGAGTCTAGGTACAGAAGGTCTAGCCAGCTCTGTGCTGTGTCAGTGACAGCGATGGAGGAGTGGGGGGAGGGGAGGAAGAAACAGCAATGCAGGAGCAGGTGTGTCTTCGCCAGGCAGGCCTGGGCTCGAAATCCAAGTGGCTGAACAGCTGAGAGGCTCATCTCAACTGTTGACCATGTGTTGCCCTCCATCACATGAAGGGGCCATCCCAAGAGAAGCTAGAACATTCCCTCTTGAAGGTTAAGGTAACAGACGACCCCAGGCATTTGGAGGTCAAGGTGGGAGTGAGGGGACCCCACCAAGAAGTCATGAGCCCATGCCTGGAGCCCAGTGCTGTTGCCTGCCTTCTCCTCTGGCCATATAATGCCTTCGAGTGTTGTAGGCGGAGCACATCAGGAATAGCAGCGGTCCTGTTGGCCACCGTGCCACTTGCTTTGTCAGTGGCTGTCATAACCAGTTTCTCTCTGTTCTTTCAGCTTTAACCGCTTGGACCTGCCGCCCTATGAATCATTTGAAGAATTATGGGACAAACTTCAGATGGCAATTGAGAACACTCAGGGCTTTGATGGCGTCGATTAGATTCCACATAACAATCTCGAGTGTTTCACTGCCACTTTTGTATAAGCAAAATCTTGTCTTAAAATTTTCCAGGGAACTACTAAAACTTGGCCTTTGTTTCTTCCCAGATAGTGGAGAAAAATCACATAAAAGCATTGGAAGAAACAGCATGGCAACCTTCCCGTTATTTCATTCACTCTTAAACAATATGTTGCATTTACACAGCTGTTTCTTTCCATCTTTAGAGTTCCCACTCTAGGATTTAAGTCCCATGTGCCTGAAATAGTGAGTTTTGTCCTTAATATTTACCTCTTTTACAGTATTTGCCAGGCAGTTCTTTCTTAAACTACTGAAATTGTAACTGTGAAATATTTGTGACAAGTGTCATGTGTGAAACGTTGGATGGTTTTTGAGAAGGAAAACTGAAATTTGGAAAAGAACACTTTGATATTGATTAAACTACAATGTATTTCGTGCTGCCTATAGCTATTTATTATTTTGTAGACCTGCTTATTGCACCTTACTGCCAAGATTTTTGGAAAAAAAAAACTTGGAAAATGTGTTACCTATCTTTTTAGTCCACTGACTCACTTGCAAAAAAAAAAAATTGTTTACTTCTTCATTTTAAAAGTATTTGGCTTTTGTTAATATGTAGCTTTAGTAAACGAGGTGGTTTATAAGACATGTGAAGCGAATTCAGATTCGCAAAGCATGAAAAGTATTAATGTCTTCCTCTTGCCTGTATATCCTTTTGGTTCACTGGCATAGTCCTCTCTCCTTCCTGTTTAAGGTAAAAGAATTCCTTCTTCAGACATTACACTAAAGCTCCGCAGAGCAGTATTTCTAAATATGCCTTGAAGAACTAAGTTAAATGTATAGTACTTGCCTTTACTAGTCATTCTTTACACTTGCACAATTATGTAGTAAATATATGTTTACAGGGTTTATTATGTTTACAGATTAAGCTAATTTCTGTAGTTGCGTTGTTATATTTTTAGTATCTCTTTAGTAAAAAAAGCCAAATAATTCGTTAAAAATAACCAAAGAGTACTTATAATGTGTAATTTGTATAAATTTGTTACCGTATTTCTTAGCTTTTTGAAAATACTGTTTACTATGAACACAATGTTTTACTATAAATCCAAAACTCTTTAGGAAAAATGCTACAAGTAGAATCCTACTTGAACCAAATTGAAATACATAAAAATCACATGAAGGCATTCAGCAAATGTATGCTGGATGCCCGCTGTGCGCCTAGCCCTGCACGAGGCCCTGGGGTAAGAGCTGTCAGCTTCAAAGAAATCTAGCTCAGTCCTCACCTCAAGGAACTTACAGTCCTGTAAATTCATTTGTAAACAATCAAAAGTAGGGGTGAGCAGAAAGAGGCAAAAGGAAAGGTGTCCCATGCACGCGCACAGATAAAGTGTGCCAAGACTTGTATTTATATGTTTCATGCATATATTAGAATGATGACATAGAAAATGCTCTTGCAGAAAGTTAAAATTGTTTCTCAATATGGTGTCTTGGCGATTTAGGAATAATTGTAAATATACGTTATCAATCTTTTTAAATACATGTGTATACTCGGAGAGTTGTAAAAAGTGCTTCTGGCTATTGGCTTAAGTTTGTGGGTGTAACACCAAGGGTGCCTATAGACACCTGCTAAAGATCTCAAGTGGGACAGCAGCAGAGCCACTTTCCAAACACCACATCTCCAGCATGGCCGAGGGAAAGTAATCAACACATGAGTGCACCCTGTGTTTTACCTTCGCCTGTGTTCACCAGCATTCAGGCAAGGCCACCAGGTACAGTACTAATTTTATCACTTACCAACTGTTGAAACTGAAGCAACTTACTTAACCTCTCTGGGCGCCTGTTCTTTCACCTGTCAAAAGAGAACAATCACACCCATCCTCGTTGTCAGGGAAGCTTGTTATAAGTTCCAGAGAGACGCTTTATAAAGTATGATACAATCAGAAGATGCTTTGTGCTAACCATCAGATTTTGTCAAATCACACTAGCTACACTCCCAAAGAGAATCTCTTCGTTTAAAAATAAAATGTCTGCTGATAGACAAAAAATAAGAACATTTCTGATATTGAATATGTGTGTGTGTGTGTTTATAGATACTATCAGAATTCATCTTCTCCACATCAGCAAAGTAATATTAATATGGGCCAATGCATTTTGAAATGTCCTCATTATAGAGAACTTAATGTGAAAACTATTTTTGTTCAAACAGGATCTTACCACGTAATTGTTTAAGTATCATTTCTGTGAAATAGCAGAGCAGATCAGAGCTCAAGGCAAAATAAAGCTTGCTTTTTCAGCTGACTGATACTCACTTGGATGATCCTGTGACTCAGAACAAGGTGTTAATGAAACCAGACACTCCCCCCAGCTCCCAGCCACGGACCGTCATCCCCTTCGTCTCCAAGTGTGGGCTGGTGGTCTGGATGGAGCCTGTATCAAGCCACACAGCCTCTCATCCCAGATAAAAAAGTGTCTTAAATGCACTTGACAGCTGGAGAGTAAATAGGGTCATTTTCATATAGCAAGGATGTTTTATTTTTCTAGAAATTATAAGCACATAATTTTAGCCTATATTTTCTCTGTAATCAAACAAACTGTAACATAGACATGAAATTGTAAAACAAATGCAATTCATCCTAACCCAAATTTAAATGGTATTTGTTTTCATTTTTTTTATTTATAATACTGAAATTATTCCACATAATTATCAAGTTAAACAATTCATTTTGATTATAAGTCATTTGACATTGTTCTTAAAAATATTCTCATATGGTGAATATATATCAAGATTAATGTATCAAATTTATTGCATACTTTAAAGTATAAAATCATTTTCAAAAATCTTGATACCATAAATAAAGTTCTATTCTAATAAAAACAAAAACTGTGATTCGTTTTTATTTTTGTTTTTTAAAGATTCTCTCTTTTTAAAGATTTATTTATTGTAGAGAGAGAGAGAGCATGGAGGCCAGGGGAGGGGGCAGGGGGAAGGGAGAGAGGGAAAGAGACTAAGAGGAGCCAGATGCAGGGCTCAATCTCAGAACCCCGAGATCATGACTTGAGCTAAAGCCCAGTGTCAGTCGCTTAACTGACTGTGACACCCAGGAACCCCATGCCGATTCATTTTTAAATAGAAATGTTTCCAGGCCTATATTCTGGGCGGTATCTTCTGATCCGGTCCTTTGCAGCCATGTATGGAAGTCTCAAGACCATCTTGAATTTGTATCTAATGCATCGGCATGATTATAAAGCCATAAGCCCAGATAATCTCTGCTTTACAAACAGGTCATATTCCAAACGTCTGGTTGTTAGCGAAAGATCCAGGAGATAATATAATAACAAAGTTACAAATGGACTGGATTTCAGGAAGGCTATTGCTCCATCAAGAGGCCAGCTTGTAGCCAAATTGTTTTTTATAAACTTGCTTCTACTAAAGAAGGAGTTCCAAGTACTAATTCAGAAGTAAGTATCTTTTCCTCCTCCCTCTAGGCACCTAGAAGTTTCACAGTTAGAAGGGAATCCCAAACCAATTCAAGCCAGCCCCAGGAAGGTTCCAGCCCCCCTGTTTATGCTAAAAATCCAGACCACAGTTTTTAATCCTTGGGAGTCAGCCCACTTACCTCTCCACTTCTGCCCCTTCAGGGCAAACCAGCTCTGCAGAGATGAACCCACACCACACCTCCCTGTCCAGGAAGCCTTTGCTTTGCAGGCCATCAGGGACAGACACATTCCTCTTTTTTTTTTTTTTTTTCCTTTAAGATTTTATTTATTTATTTGACAGAGATCACAAGTAGGCAGAGGCAGGCAGAGAAAGAGGGGGAAGCGGGCTCCCTGCTGAGCAGAGAGCAAGATGCAGGGCTTGATCCCAGGACCCTGAGATCATGACCTGAGCTGAAGGCAGAGGTTTTAACCCACTGAGCCACACAGGCGCGCCTGGACACATTCCTCTTATAAACAACATTCAACTGAATGTTCAAATCTCAGGGCCTCACTACAAATAAAAGGGCTCGAGTAGACTGGTGTGTATTTTTCTTGAAAGTTAAAGATTAACACTAAATTAGCTGCCTGTTTGTTTCTTCCAGTCTCTTCATCTGCCATCCATCCTGTGCGGGCCCTCCATCCCACACCACTGTTTCGTTTCCAGGTTGTAAATCTGATCAGGTTGCTCTGCTGAAGGATGTTTGAGAGCTCCCCGGGACCAGAAGACCGAAGCCCAGCCTGCTGGCATGAAATGCAGGCTGTCCACAACTCAGTGTAAGAGCTTCACCTTCCCTCCCCGCCCACCCTGTGCTCCCCCAAACTAGCCCCTGCTGGCTCTCCAGTCCCTGCTGGCTGCAGCCTCTTCTGCACCTGGGCTCCTGGCATCCTTCACCACCGTCCCCCACAACCCCCCGCCTCCCCCACCGCAGCCCTGTGTGCACCTGAGAGTCTGTCCTTTCAGACCAGGGAAAGGTGCTGAGGCCACAGCGTTGGACTTAACGCTAGCATGAATAGCGCTGTGTTTGCATCGTTCCTTCTACAGACTTCTGGGCAGCTTGAGGCAACCTATCTTGTGTACATTTTTTAAATACGTGCATTTCCCAAAACAAATACACGATGAATACGGTTTCTGTATACAACCCAGCCCCCACGTTCTGAGCACCAACAGTGTCCCTGGCCTCTTGGGACAATAGGCAGGAAGCTCTGTATGGAGGGGGACATGTGGGACTACATAAATACACAGCAGAGACGGAGCTTGATCAAGATCCTGCTGAGCATGGGGGGCTGCGGTAAACACTTGACGTGGATCCCATTGAATCTTCATAAAAACTGTGAGGCATGTTTTATAGGCTCAAGAAGGACAAGCAATTCACCTGAGGCCACACAGCTTGTCAGTTCCATGGATTATGAACCACAACAAAACCAGGAAAGCTATGGGAACCAACAAACAAATTGCCATGCTGTATTAGTTTCCTACTGCGGCGTAACAAATGACCACACACTTAGCACCTAAAATCAACACCCATTCATTATCTCAACCCAGTAGGTCAGAAAGTCCCCATCGGCTCAGCAGGGGCTCTCTGCTTAGGCTTCCCCAAGGCCAAAATCAAGGTGCCACCCAGCTGGGTCCTTATATGTTTCCATGATCCCTCAGGTTGTTTCCAGTATCCATTTCCTTGTGGCTATGGGTCTAAGATCCCCATTTTCTCACTGGCTGTCAGCTGGGGACCACTCTTAACTTCTGGATGCCACCTCCATCTTCAAGCCAGCAATGAATGGTGTGTGGAATCCTCATGCTTGGGGTCCTCCTGATGTCCCTTTCTGCCACCAGGTGGAGAATTTCTCTACTTTTCAAGGCTCCCTTGAAGGAATGAGGCCCACCTGGATAATCTCCCCCTTTTGAAGGCTGACTGTGCCATAAGCATAGCACAGTCAGGGAGCGTGAGATCTGCCATTCACATTGCAGGGACTGGACACTTAACACTTGGAGGATATTACTGGAAATGCTGCCTCCCATACAAGGGAAAGAATAGCCACAGCTTATGGAGATACAGCTTGAAAAACATTGAAATATATCTAATTTTATAGGGCACAGTTCAGTTTCCCATTCATGACTGACGAAGGACCAGATAGATAAACTGATGCCAATGTCAACTGGAAAGATTCAACTTCGGCAGCTGGAAATTCACAAATCAGTGTTCTCAGGTGAGCCACTGGTTTCCTTTATTTTCAGTGGCATCAGGGTTGGATTGGCCTGAAATTAGATTCAGCTCCTCCTTAGGAGCCTCCTTATTATATAAAGAGAAATAAAAATTCACAGTTTATTTGTTTGAAGGACTGGTATTCCCGGTAAAATCATGTTCAGGAGGGTGAGGTAGGTACGAATCAGCACAGAGCTGAGAAGGGAAGAAAGGTGTTCATCATAGTCCAGAGCTGCTGATTACAGGGGGGCTTTTGGTCTCTGGAGAGAAGGGCAGAGGCGTCTGCAGACTCCATGGTAACCAAAAGGTCCTGTGCAGTCACCTACCTCCAGAGCAGAGTTTTTTCCTCTTGGGAAGCTAACTGTGAGTATGCTCAATTCACCATTTAGGTTCTGATTTACATTCTCCTCCGAAAAATAACCCCATGCCTTCCTGAGAGTTGTTTTTCTTTAACACGCATATTTTATAAATGAGAAACTCGGGCTTATTCTCTCAAACTAAGGAGAGGTGATGAGCACAGTAAGCTAGGGATAATCTCAGTTTAAATAAATGGGATTTTCATTGATGCTAGACTTGAAAACACAGCCCAGATTAATGACTTTGTGAATACTCAGTCACTGGGCCTTAGCCCAGGTGTAGCATAAATATTCTTCCAGACTCAATGACAGCGAACTAGCTTATGTTTGGCCCTCCAAAGACATGTCCAAGTTCTCAGGGATGAATGTGTAGCAGCCAACTGGGTTTGCTTTCATAGGATTGCTGTTTATTGTAATAGTGTAATGCTTGTGAAGTCGTGTTGATGTGTGATTTTTAAGCTAGGAGGAATGTTTTATCCTTGTCTACTTCTTTAAAAAAAGAATGTGAGGAGCAGAGAAAGAAAGCTCTATGAACTCAGTCACTACTGGGACTCTGGAAATCTGTGGTTGTCCCCGGGACTCCATTTATATACCTGCCCCCTTGCCCTTTGGGAACAATGTGAATTGGAATTTGGGATTTATCACCAAGACCTCAAATTGCTAATTTAAGCATTGCCTGGACAGAAAAAAGGGAACATGCATCACATACTATAAGCCTTTGGGAAGTATATTAAGACGTGTAAGACGTTTAAGAGCTCACCCGGATCCAAGGTCTCGTCCGGCACTATCCAGTAGAAACACAATGCAGGTGATGTGTAATTTAAATTTTCTAGTAGCACATTTCAAAAAGTAAAAAGAGGTGAGTTTGATTGTAGTAATATATTTTATTTAACCCTATATATAGAGAGAGAAAGGGAGAGAGAAAATATTATCATTTCAGCACGCAAGCAATATAAAATTGCTGGTGAAATATTTTTCATTTTGGGGAGGCTAAGTCTTTGTAATGCAGTATGCATAACGTGCATAACAGCAGATCTCCATTCAGACCGGCCACATTTCAAATAGCCGTATGTGGCTGCTGCTTCTCTATTGAACAGCACTGGAAGCATTGGGCCTAGGTCATGCTTCCACACAAGGTAAGGGAATTGAGAAGCAGCTTGAAGTAGCTCACCTGGTAAGGTGCTAAATGAGCTCGTTTTCTCCAGGCAACTCCAGAGACTTGGAAGAAGTTCCTCCAAGAGAGCTAAATGCTGAAAACAAAGCAACATTCTAGACAGTTGCTCTGTGTCCATTCCCGATTTCATAGTTAGGAGCTTGCGGATGGCGGTCTGGTTGAAAGGGGAGCTGTGTTCACGCTGTAAGCACACTGTTTCCACTTTGCCAGGGATGACTTGGGAGAAATCTGATGGGGACTATGGGGAAGGAGACGAAATCCCCACATCACACCCGAGACTGCTTTCTAGTGCTGACGTTATCCTCAGTGGTGTCCCATAGTGAAGGCCGCGGAAGCTGGAGGCAGAAGCAAATATACAGGAATCATGGGAAACCAGCATCCACGGTGAAGCCCTACATGTGAGATCTTAGAAGAGCCTCACCAAGACCTGGACGGAGAAGAGGGTGGTTTATCAGAAAGAAACAGCCAGAAAGTTGGGGGTGGCAATAAGATTAAACAACTGGGAGGGTCAGGCCACTGCAGACAAGGGAACTCCATGGGGTCACAGGGGGTCACCTGGGAAAGAACTCCTTTGACATTGCAGGGGAGGCAGAGACTGTGGGAGAGACATCTGTTTGTTTTTTCTGGTGCAAGGAGAATAACAAAATGCGACCAGGAGGGCTAATAGGCTGCAGATGGAGAACTTCTGGCTGAGAGCTCAGTCCAGCCAAAAGCTTTGAACTGGAACCAACCCTCTAATTTTCAGCAGCGCGTGTGGCCCATGAAACAGAAAGAGTGAAG